>VDFB02347335.1:0-26161 GCA_007258455.2 Sequoia sempervirens
ATTGATTCTAATCATATATCCAATTTGGAGGTGTTAATTATCAAGGTAATAAGTTTGTAGCTCCTCGTAATCAAAATTTTTAAATATTCACCAATCCTATGCCTAATGATAATATATCCTTGTTAAAGCTAGTGAAACTTAGAATGATGTGATGAATGTTAACACAGATGATGAAAATATGAAAGACAATGAGAACAACCTATGGATAATTTGGTTGCATTTATTGATGCTAAACCTCATAAGGGCCTAACTAAGATGTCTCTTGACATTGTTTTCTTACAAAAAGACATACTTAAACATCCACCCAATGGTCCTCTTTACATAGTTGGAAGAATCAATGAAAAGCCTACTAATGGGATATTAATTGACTCATCTACATAGAGAACATGATCACTAAATAATTCCTTTTTATGCATGAACTCTATCAAGATACATATGAAAGACCGAAAGATGGATCAAAATGCATAATTTTTTTTCTTGCCCTACAATTGGCTCGATAAATCTCCCTCTAAAGGTTAGACCAAAAGAATTAAATGTCCCATTCACCATCATCCCGACCTCGCATGAATTTTGTGTGAAGTTAGGGTATCCATGGCTTTGCTTGATGAATGTCATCACGTCGGTTATACATAAATGTTTAAAGTTTGCATTTTGAAATGAGATTTTTATTGCGCATCATAGTGGGTCTAATCCTGTGTCTTCCCATGGGAATTTTTGATTGGATTTTTTTTGGCCTGAGCCTATTGAACCTATTTGACCTCGTGAAGACTTCTTTTTTAGATCCTATGAAAATTTTAAGGCAAAGCACATAGTAGAATTATCCCTTAGCAATATGCCTCCATCCATGATTGAGCCTCCTATCCTTGATGAAAGCATGATTGAACCAAAATCCCTTGCAAGTAACCAAGACCAGCCTAGATGATAAATCCTTTAAACCTATTTCATATAAGAGACCACAAGAAAATAAACCAAATCTCATTGTGCCTCCTAAAGTAAAACAAGTTTACAAAGATAAAGAGAAATTGGTTGAACAACCTCCCATGGTTCCTTTCTTTCCTCCCTTAAGGGAATAAAAGAGACCTAAGGTTGATAAACTCACTCCTACACAATCATAACTTTAAAAACAAATGAAAAGAAACTGAAATGCCAGAGAGAATAGGCCTACATGTTGTGCTACTAGTCATTCGTTACAAGTAAAATAAGAAAAGAACAACATAGAAAATGAAAATCCAAACTTTTCTGAAATAGTGCACAATACCTCTCCATCATCATCACAAAGTAACAAAATTATATGGATATTGTCATTAGATCTCCCATTGTGATTAATTTGGATGATGATAATGAAATTTCAAAGACTGATGAGGAAATGCATAATGCGATAAATCTAATGTTTTCATCTTCAATGAGCTGAAATGATTATTCTACTAATAAGAGTGTTGAACTTAGTGCATCTCCTAGTTTGAAACTTCATGTTGTCCCTTTGGCTAGTTTTTTTCCTTTCACATACACTCATCAAGATTGGGATGCAGATGACTTGCTATAGGTTGACTCGCATGTGCCTTACTAGTCTTTTTCTTTGTTTTCTTTTTGCATTTTTCTTTGTCTAATTGCATGTGTGTAATGTGATCCCCTGTACTATTATGTTTGATGTATCTCTCTTCATGTGCATTCCTCTATTTGTATCTACATTCTTCTATATGTCGTAAACATTTATCTTTTATTGTCTTGTGTTTTTCTTTTGGGGATGATGCAAGGTGTCAAGAAATTTATGTATCATCCATGTTGACCCAAAAGCTTTTTCTTTTCTTTTTTTCTCTCCATTTTCCATTCTTCCTATTTTGTGAGTATTTTGGGAATGATTATGTTTCTAAGCTCTATAACAACATTGTAGCAAAGATATACTTAACCCAAATCTATAGATCCCTTGTATGTTTTTGGGGGCAACCTCTTCCTCTCTTTTTCATGACATAGCTTCATTTGGGAACATATGACTTTGAATAGGGCTTTCTAAATAAGCTCTCACATTTTCTCTATTGGCTAATTTAAAGAAAAACTCTCCTAGCAAAGGTGCTATCAATTTCTTTAATTGGGGGCATACATTGCCATTATTTTTTGGAATCAACACGTTTCATTGTGTGATTTTCTTTCTTCTTGTTATGCATCCTTTTCTTGGAAGTTTCATTAGGTTTGATGTCCTTTGAGAGTATGATATTCCTTAGCATATGACTTTCCTCTTAGTGGTGATGCTATGCACTGCATTCCCTAAGTTGCAAATCTTTTACCATTGACTTGTCCTCTCTTGGAGACATTAGGCATGATGTGAACTCCCTAAGAAGAGACCATACCTGAACTAAGAAAAGTCCCTTTGAACAAAACTTTACCCACATCCTTATTCATAAGTGTTTAGAATAACACAAATTTCTAACCTTATGAAGCTCAAACCCCTCCTCAAAGCCACCAAGCATAACACACTTTTCTTTCTAGTGGAGCCTTGCCTTGTTCATAAATGCTTAGCATAACACAACTTGTTAAGCCATGTGAAGGCCAAAATTCTTGTGGTGCCTTATTGAATTTTTCAGAGATATATATTTGATATAGTATGGGAGCGTAATAAGATTCACTCATTTTCCACCTTTTGGGGGCTCACTTAGTGGACAACCTGAGGTTGCATTAGCCTAATGTGATCACGTGTGTTGTTTGAATAGTGGACATTGAGTTTTGCTTGTGAACATTCCTAGAAAAATAGCCAAGACATGTTTCACATCTTGTTGGATAGTTAAGGATTGATCCTCCCCCCTTTCCCTAGAAAAATAATTGAGGCATGTTTCACATCACATTGGATAGTCAAACCTTGATTCGCCTGCCTTATTTTCCATTTTCCTTTTGGTCTTTGATGTTGTATGATTGAGTATCTTTTTCATTGTTGCATACATATGTCTTGAATGTCTACATTAGTTTGAGTTTGACTCGAGGTCTTCCTCTCACTAAAGTGGGGGCTAAATTTAGTGTAGAAAAATGCATCCCTTTACATTTTCACACATAATTAATATTAAAATAAACTTAATTATGCCTTAATTAAGTGTTGTAATATGTATTTTACATATTCACATTAAGTTTAGGGCCCTACTAATTAAAATGGACTTACTTGTGCCTTTTTTTTGTGTTTTAGAGTGTACCCCTTTACACTTTCACACTTATTTAGGTCTCCCTCAATTAATTGAAGTCAATTTGCCTTAATTGGTCCCTTTAATTCAAATCCAAGCCTAATTAATTTCATTTTCAAAAGAGGAAACTCGACATTCATTAATTCCTTAACATAACACTTATCATTAAACAATGTATGCCCTAGGTAAGTTACCTAGGACCCATTAACCCATGGAAAAATGGGTCCTCACTTATACCTAGGACCTAAATTTAAATTATGGTTTTGGTAGTATTTAATGATTTAAAATCCATATTCACATGTCAGCTTGTGTTATTTGAATTTCAGGAAATTAATGCTACATACATATAAATATAAGGACATTTTATTGTGTTTCACATAGAATATTTTCATGAAATCAAGTGAGAAAATTCAAGAGAATTTCAGGAGAACTTTACGACATTCAAGAGTAGATTTATTGAAGAATTATTGTAGAAATCAAGATCCAATTGTCATATCAAGGTCTTCTTGCATCATGCATGCTATTAGGAGCTAATATTTTGATGTATTGTTCATGATCCATTCAATAATTCTAAGCATTGTTTCAAATCAAGATTCAAGGTTTAAGATCAACATCCATTGAATCTATTTCATGCAAGTTGCAGATCTACATTCCAAGGTTCATTCAAGGGTTTGGTGAGTTGTGACATAGGATTATTCATTCATCATTCCTTTCATGATATTTTATTTCATTTCAAGGTTTAATTACAAAAATGCAGTTTGACCAAGTCAAAGCCCTATTCACAAAAAGAAAAACATTTTTCCCTTTTGATTTGTGTTTTCAGATTTAGGTAGAAGAAATCTTCAAGATCTCTTGAAGAGAAAAATTGAAGAACTTATCAACGCTGCAAAAGTTGTTAATAAATTTTTCATCTCATAGAAACTCATCTACATAATTTATTTATGTCTTTTCAAACCTAAAACCTGGGAAAATTAGAATATTCATATCAGTAGTAGAAGCTTCCAAAAGTTATAGAAAACCCCAAACTAGGACCCATTCACTCTTGGGAAAATGAGTCCCAAGTCAGCTTCAACAGAGCGCTTTTGGTGACTGGTACACATCATCTTACATCTGTTTGGTCTATAATTTAATTTCTGGTTCAATCAATATTGAGTTTAGTCTTTAAGATCCAAGTTGTAGATTACATTTTGGAGTTAGTTTTCTATTTTTAATCTTTCTAGACCCAAAATTTCATTTAATTAGGACCCTTGTCCTAACACAAAAATGAAAATTGCAAGATTCCTCAAAGAATTCACTCACCTAAGGGTTGAAAGTGGATTTTAACTCGAGGGATCTCATTTCCTAAATGAAATAGAAGAATAGGTGGTTTCATTCACTCCATTTTTTCCATTCTATTTATAGTAAGTTTGGTGAAATATCCCAAATTTAGTATAAAACCCTATGTGTTTGAACCCTAACACTTATTTTTCTATGTTTCAGTTTCCTTAACAAATAGAAGATCCACATTTCTCTTAAAGAAGCCCATTTAGGTAGTTTTGAGGGGCACTTTCATGTTTGATCTTTGGTTTAGAAGTTAATTCACATCATTTATCATTGGAAAAACTTGGAGAAATATTTTTCTTACTTCATTAATAAATGTGCTCAATTTCAAAAACATAACAATTTGATCCACATTCTTGCTTATGAACTTCATGCCCAAGAGCCTATTTGGCCAATTATTTCTAGGTCTTGGATATTAATTGTAAATCTTTCCTCCTTTTCAAGGACATACTTATAGTATTATAGCTACAAACTACTTTATTAAATGGGTTGAAGCAGTTCCACTTTGGTTCACAACAATTAAAGTTATTTTCTATTTTATTCTAGATAACATCATAGCATGATTTTGATTTCCTTATGCTTTGGTTTTTGAGAATGATACATCATCCAAGAACTAAGAGTCGAAGAAGTTTCTAGAAAAAAATTCAATGGAACATCATTTTTCTAACCTTATCATTCACAGTCAAATGAACAAGAAAAAGCTTCTAACAAAATAATTGAGCAAGATTTATAGAAAACTATTAATAAACATAGTAAAGTTTGACATACTCAACTATCTTATGCATTATAAGCCTATCACACAAGCATTTGTATGACAGAATGACCTATTCCATAGAGCCTTGTGTATAGTGTTGATGTTGTCATGCCTTTGGAGTTAGAAGTTTCCTCATTACATATTTATCTTGATGGTATTCTAGATGATACTTTCTATGCAAAACAATGAATTCAATAAGTTGATATTCTTAATGGATAGTATATACATGCTCTCAAACATCTACAAGCTTATTACAAAGGCATTTCATGCAAATATAATGAAGGGGTTATCAACCATTAAATTAAATGTGGTGATTTGGTGCTATATGAAAATTAACACAATACAAATGTCGTGTTTAGAGAGAAGGGAAAATTTAGCCCAAATTGGTTGGGACCCTATATCATCATTGAGGATTATGGATCAGGTGCATACAATATTTCTATGATAGATGATACACAACTCAAAGAAACTATTAAATAAGAACATATTTTTGCGATATTTATGCCCCTAACATTCCATGAGCAGATTTTTATTACCCTTTATATATCTCAACATTCTTGTTATTTTCATCTGGATTTTTGCATCTCCATCTATCAAGAACATATCATTGTTGATTTTTCCCCCTTTCTTGGATTGATCCACACAATCTAGTCTCTCTTTTTTATATTTTTCTATAGAATTCCACACTTTTCCATAGACTAGGACACTATAGGGTCTTGATCAAAATGTTTAGTTTGGTGGTTTAGCCTTCTTTTCTTTTGAGGCTTGGACTTATAGGTTTTATCTACTAACCTACAATAATTTGTAAGAATGGATATGAAAGATTTATCAATTGATGTTGGTAGTGCTTGATCATATTTTCTAGATTTCTTTTATAATTTGTATTGGATATGTATATTTTGTAATGTTTAAAAGTAAATTAAATATTTTTTGAAATTATTATGATTCTTAAGTTATGTATGATATATAAGATTCTTCTTTATTTCTTTTTTTTTTCCAAATTTTAAAAAAGTATCAGTAAAAAATTATTTAGTATAAAATATAAAGTTCAATAGATTAGTCATTGTAGTGTAGTGACATGCATACCCTTGCATTTTCACACTTGTTTGGGTCCACCTTGCTTTATTTATCCCTACTTATGTCTTGATTGGTTCTATTTTGTATCCAAAACCCTATGAATTATATATGTTTATGGCTAATCCTGACATTCTCCAAAGGATAAATGATAATTTAATGATTTTGATTAAGTGTCCTTGATTTTTGGGTTGGGACTAAAATGCCACCTAGGGTGTCTTTGTCTACCTAAGGTCTTGGGACCCTGATTTTGAAAGTACCTCAATAGGTCCCTTTTTTGAGTCTGTGTCCTGAGTTTCATGCCTCAAGACTAAGACGCCACCTAGGGAATCTTAGTCCCCCTTAAGGAATTTTTGCGATTTAATTTCAAAATTTGGCAAGATTTAGCCTCCTTTAATTAATGAATTCATGTGCCGACTTGGTGTGGTGTAATTTCAGGATATTAAGCATAGATAAGTATAAATACAAGGTTCGTTCTCTCATTTTAAGATACCAAGTGTTGTCGACGATGTTACTCACAACAACAGTGTAGATAAAATCCTCATAGGAAAACCTCGAAGAACGTATCTTTACTTGAAAGGCTGAACCAAGGCAACCTAAGGTGTCCTTGTTATAGGAAAAGGTTGACTTAGCTTAATCCCAAGGCTCCGGTAGTTAGGTATTGACCATACTAGGTTCACTCTAGGGTATGATATGATATTGTTGTTAATCTCAAGGGGTCTTTGGTTATCTCCAACTTCATTAAGAAGATCTCCAATTTTGTTAAAAATTATAAGCATCAGATATAGGATTTCCAATTCAATCATAAAATAATCTCTTGAAATCAAAAGATTTACAATAATATTTCATGAACATCAAACAATTATGATATCACTTAAGCAGATTTAGCTTTAAGCATTAACCAATTTCATAAGAAACGAAATATTTTCAATAATTTCCATTCATTGATCTATTTTTTGAAACATTTTAAAGAATTTAAACATCTAATCTAATATAAAGCATAAAAATACTGAAAATAAAATTTCTCTCGGTTATTCTCTATGCATGTCCCAAGATTTAAACAAATCAAAGAAAACCGCTTTATACTTCACTAGAATGCTTCATGACTACATACAAAATGGTGTGAGCTTTTAAAGAAAGGGGTTTTAGTTTGGACACTGAGTAAGTTTTGTATGCACCCTTAAACAATGTAGCATACATTCTTGTTGGACTAAACCAACAAAACCAACTACAAAAAATCATGAGATAGGTAGCTATCAAATTGGCTTTGATATTGATTAAATTCTATGTGGATACAAGTTTGATGTAGCGCCCCTCTGAATTAGTCCTTCTGGATTTTAGTGTAAGTGTATTTGTGATTCCGTTGATAAGTGTGCTATTGGATTATTTGGTGAGCTTAACACTTTAAGTGGCCTTGTTTAGTTAACTAGTTAAAATAAATTGCTATGTCGAGAGTAAATGGTATATTATTAAAATAATTAGATTATTGAATGAATGTTGTTAATTAAACTATTAAGTTAATTTGAAGGGTTATACCATTATTTAATTAAGCAATGAATGATTAAATAAAATACAATAAAATATTAATGTAATTATTAAGGTTGATTTTAAAATTTAAACATAATTAATATTAGCAATTATAATTGCAATTAAAATGAGGGTTGCCAACATAATTATTAATTGTTTCTTTGTAAAAAGAAAACTTGTTTAAAATGAAAGAAATTTAAGATTGTTGAGCAATAAAATACAACCCCAACCTATGGTGTATTACCTCGTATCTTGAATCATAAAATGGCTCGGTTCTATTAAGGAGACTGTTCAATTTCAAAACGAGTCACACCATAACCCATGTCACGTATATAATATTGATATGCCAACATTACTGCCTAATTTATTACACTTCAAATATCACTCACTCTAATATGTTAAGAGTCCTCAGTACGTAGATCCACATGTTTATCTTTTAAAGCCTAAAATACTTAGGAGTAAATTAGAAATTATTCCTTTAAATTTTAATAGAAAAGAAAGGTATTATCTTATTGTTTTTGTATTTTTGGATTTTCTTGAAGTGAATACTTCTAGCATTTAAATACATATGAGAAGATAGTTTCTTTAATTTACAATATTTAGAATTTATGAAAGTATTTAAAAGAATAAGTATATTTTATATGATATGTATTAATTATAAAGTTACTTTTGAATATAATTAGTTATTAAAGTGAAGAAATTAAATTAAGTTGAAAATAAATATTAATTATATTTAATTTGAAAGTATATATATTTAATAATTTCTACTAAAAATAAAATAATAAATAAACATATAGTAATGAATGATTATATATATATATATATATATATATATATATATATATATATATATATATATATATATATATATATATATATATATATCAAGTAGAAGGAAAAATTATTAGAAGGTAATATGGGGTTTTGGTTGCCACGTCTCTTGGCAGCTTCTGCCAAACTGACCACGTGCCTTTGTCTCTACGCCTACTCTCGTTGCATGCGAGGAGAAAGCCATCCACATGCCTTGTCTATGTTTATGCATTTTGGGGCATTTAATATTCTCGGCCTGCACACATCTCGGAAGGAGGTCGATGCTTTGTTTTGGAGAAGCTCCATTTTAGGATGGACGGAGAAGGAAGAGGCTGGCACAAGAGGCAGGGACGCTGGAAATGATGATGCTGCCTCAAACTCTTCTTATCTGGTATTGGCCTTTCACTTCTCCAGATTGGCGTTTGAATACTGACATATGTGAAAACAAACAAAAGTCAGATTTGATATAATATGAATTTGCTGAGTTTGTTTTCTCCTGCTTTAGTTTTGTCAAATTCTTTTTGTGATGCCAGCGCAGTTTTCTTTTCTGTGTGGCTGGCGCTGATCTTCCTAGGGCAATTTTTGTTGTCTGCTCATTGATTCGCTTTATACTCCTGAATCTCCTTCATTCACCAGTGCATTCAAAGTTCTGTAGGTGTTTTCCAGCGCTGCTGTGTCTTTGTCATTTCCTGTTTTTTCAGATCGAAAGGTTTCCCTGGAGATGCCTAATTGTCCTCCATTTACCTCGGACTTGGGTTTATGTTTCACTTGCCCATCCTCATCATCGTTGTTAAATGAGTATGCAACATCTGAGTATACTTTGGAGCTAACCCCAGTCACATTTTCAGGGCCTTTATCCTTAACAACCACAGCGTCAACAAGGAGCTATGAATAATTCTATTTTTTTGGAGTTACCAGTCTACCACTGCAAATTCTGAAACCCAAGTGATACATAAAATCCATTTTGTGCATATCCTGCAATCTTCACATTCCATGTGATCGCATTTCTTTGTGGAATTCTGTCAAACAGTGGTGTGCCTGGTCTGTGCGCGCCCCCCCCCTCGCCCCACGCCCCCCCCTCCCCCACTCCCCGTGTAGCCAATCTTCTTGGAGTCTGAAATGGAGGTGGCTGGGCTGCGTCGCCGTCACTAGTTATCTGCCAAACCTATCGTAGTAGTAGAATTTAGGCTTTAGAGTGTGTACAAGTTTAAACAATCTCCCTGATTTCATTGTTAACCTACCTCAGCCGCAGTGTTTGAACATAATAGGAAGTTTAAAGGTTTTGGATAGCCTGCTTGATTTGCGCCTTCACCTGCTAATTGCATTTTGCTTGAAAGTTGAAAGTTTCTTCAGCCTTTGCAACATGACCCGTCTTGTGCATATCCTGCATTCATTGCAGTTCACCAGATCACATCTTTAGGCTTTTTCTACATTCCCACCAACCAAAGCCATTACCAAGCATATTAATTGTTTTCCTCCAATACATTGTCCAGTTGTTGCATTTTTGCTAAAAGAGGTGTGGAACTGCTTTGCACTGCAAGGACATCTTTATTGCATTCAGGTCTCACCATCAATTGCACAAATTTTTACCAGACCTTATTATCATTGTTTGGCATTGATGAGTGAAAAATTAGGCACTGCTTCTAGACGTGTTATTTGTTTTCACCTTAAATCATGACAAAATTTATGGGATGTGCTTCATCGATTACATGGTGTTGGAAAAGATACAAGTAAAACAACACATAACTCTAGCCGCTATCTGCAGCCTTTTAATTGTTGTCTAAGGGTGTTCGATGCATAGCTTTAAGCCGAAGTTTGATTTATAAGTATTATACTGGATTAGCGCCCTCCCTGTATTCATACAAATTTTAGCTCTCAACTCAGGCCCAACTGAATATTATTCCATGTTTCAGTTTTCTCTAACTTAGTGAATTCCCTTTTTCATTCTAACCCTAAAAAGTAAATATGAAAAGACTCTTTTCCGGTTTAAGATTAAATTTTTATTCCTGTTAGATTCGTTAGTTGAGTTGGTTATATCACTTGGGAGGTTCTTTAAATGTGACATTGAAATAGTATATAATTGGCCCCTGAGTTAACTTGCAGTGGGGTTCGAGGGAATTAGTTATGATTAATATTTAATTATTTAGATATAGTATTATTAATATAAGTGGAATGTAGAAAGAAATGTTAATTGCTAAAAGAACTTAATTAGGATAATTAAGTTAGTTTGATTTCAAGCCTAATCTTGCAGTTGTACTAGAAAATGCTAAAGTTACATGGCTTGGACTATTAGGAATATTAACTTATTTTCAGAATAAGTTTATATAGATTATTAATTGTTCTAGGTAATATATTGATGTAAAAATTATAATGAAGATGGATTCATCAAAATATGTTTTATTTATTATTTTATATAATTTCTTAATGAGCATATAAATAAAATTTAAATTGATTGTTTTGAAAATATTGAATGTATAATTAAAGAATGAATTGTTGTGTGTAACTATTCATTTTGATAATGTTAATCTTTTCAATAAAATGATTGTTTTCTTTTGGGTAGATGAGTAGAATGTATTTGATTATTATAATGTTCCTAATAGCTTATCTTTAGAGAAATGTATTGAGGATTCAAATATTCTTTGAAACTTATGGCTATTAATCCTTTTTAAAACTTAAAAAGATGATTTAAATGTTTTAAAATGTTTAGTGGGATATCAAGAAAATGTGCTCAAATTATTTCTTTAGTTATTTTAAATTACTTCTTAGTGAAATAATAGATAGAATATATATGATTGTTTATTATTCTTTCGGGTTTATCCATTAAATATATTCATGTATCCATTAATAAAGATAAAAAAATATTAGCAAATGTAGTGAAGTTAATTAAAATGTGAATGCATTCTAATTATTAATAATTTTATAATCAAGTTAATAAAAAAATTCTTAAGTTAACATTATTCATCTACTAATATTTTAAGGAATCATTTGTGAGGACTTAATCATTTAATTTATTTAATTATGTACATATTAATTCTATTATCGAGTAAAAGGGTTAGTTTGTATTCAAGTCATATGACATACTTATTGCTAAATTGAAGTGCCAATAATCATGTGTGTGTGTGTGTGTGTGTGTGTGTGTGTGTGTGTGTGTGTGAATTGTATACATCACTTTGTTTATATGTAGTCATGATAGGGATGCATTACATGTGTGGATTGAATTCTAGCGTGCTTGTAAGCATTATGATATAGAGGCCTATAGGTGATTGAGTTGTATAACATGATAATAGGTTTGTTTTCATGTGCTAACCTTCGTGGTAAAAATTTTATTATGCTTCAATGGATTTTAGATCCCATATGAAGTTGGTTATTTAGAATAAGTATTATTATAATTACTTATGTTGATTATGTGTACTTATGTATCAAGGTGTAAAGGACACAATTTAATAAATTATGTAAGTGGTGGACTTATGTGAAATGTGATAATATTGCCTTTCAAGTTGCTTGATATTAGAAATTGATTGTTGTCATGTGGATGAAGTTGTGAGTAAGCTAAGAGTTCTTCATGGAGTTAGTTAGAGTGACAATTTGTGTTGAATTAAAAGCTTGGTTTTGTTTTTTGATTGGTTTGTATTAAGTGGTTATTAGCCAGAGTGTAACTAATTGGATACCTTCTAAGGAGGATATTGAGCTTTCCCTTAGATGCTCCAATGGATGATTTACGGTTGGTAATTGTGTTTGATGTTGTATTAAATTGATTATGTTATCTTATTTCAGTTTGAAGGTCTTGTTATGATATTGCTTCTTTTTTTTTACTTGTTGTTTTGTGAGTTATGGAAGTTATAGTCATTTTGTGGTTCCATGATGTAAGTCTTCCTTTTAGTGTTAAATTATAACTAAGGATACTTTACACATTGTCTTTCTTGTAGTCATATCTTGAGATGGTTGGGGAACCCAAGTATTTACGTACCCTCTAGTTGAGTGTAAATGAATATTGTTGTCATAAGATCCCTTCCTTTCCCTGTGTATTCCCTGAGATGAAGTCACCTTGTAAGTGCTCTTTGAGATTGTTGTGTGTTATGTTTTAATGACATTTTTTTTTGTCTTGTGATGGTTCTTCTTGTCTATCTTGGTCGTGGATCCTTTCTTGTCATCTCCTAGCATGGGGGTTGGACCTTCAAGTCCATGTGGTTGGGTGGAATGAGCTATGCACCCCATTGGGTTCCCAGGTCCTGTTCATGATGCGGAAGCAGACACAAAGTTTCTAGAGCTTCACATTGTTGAAGACTTTTCCTCACTTTGTACATTATTCTCCTTTAATGTAGTTATTCTTGTACTTGATGTACTCTTCTTGTTGTTATAAGGGAAGCATTATGTAATTTACTATTGTATATTTGATGTGTCGTATCTATAGAAATATGTCCCATAGTTGTATCATGGAACTATAAATTAAATTGTAATAAAAAAATGAATATCCTTTCCACTCTTTTGATCATTAATAGTTGTATGTCATCATTATGTAATCTTGGTTGTTCATTTGCTTTCGTTTAATAAAATTTTGTGATTCGTAATGACCATTTCATGTACCCCAGAGGACATGAATGACTTTGTAATTGCATAATTGCTTTTCATGTAATGTATGTGCATATTCATTGTATGCAATGTTTTTCTTTCAAAAAAAAAATGCTTAACAAAAAAAATTGTGGTATTTTGTTGTCCTTTGTGGTTCACGCTATGGGGCGTTACATTTTTAGTCTAGAATGATTCAAAAAATAGAAAAAAAAAACTTAAAGAAGTTTTGGCTCTTTTGACATTTACAAATTTTGAACTTAATTTAAAAAGAAGTATCCCTTGGCCTTTTATAGAAGTAAGACACATGTAGGATAAGAAAAATACATAAGAGGAAATCCAAGGGATGAATCACATAAAGGCACGTGGAATATGGTGACTGGGAAGAGAATTGCAAATGAAGTCAATGAAGGTCAACCTCCATCTACATGTTGAAGCACTTTGGGATTTCATCTTCTTATTATCACTAGGAAAATATCTTGAATTAGGATAATGTGTAGGAAAATTTAAAATATATTCAACACAATAAATCATCATCCTATTGGACTACACTTTTGGTTTTCCTCAGGCTTTCTACTCTTAGGAATGATCTTCCTTAAGGGTTGGCACTTTTTTTTGCCATATGTGAAATACTAGGACCCATGGTATTTTGGTGGACTCAAACCCCTCTACATATAGCATCCCATAATATGGAACCTGATCTGGATATGATTATATCGATGATTCAAATTTTCCTGAATTTCCATACCTAAACTCTGCATCACAATTTACTTCTCATGTAATCACAAATTCCACTCATTAAATCCCTTTAAAAAAACATATATAAAAACCTTATGTAAATAAAACAATTATTAAATCATTATCATATTAATTTCTCATAAATAACAGGCTTTCAAGATATCACAAATCCTCACATAGTTAGTCTTTTATATATCAGGTTACCAAACTATCGGACTTCTTGGATAACCTTAAGATTTTAAAACTTTACTTTGCATCGTTACCCAGTACCTGACATTCAACTTTACCCTTGATTTTCCCCTGACTTTGGTTTTATTGAAACTTCCATGTTTACCAAGCCTCAACGATCAGACCAAAACACTTTGCTCAATGTTTGCATTACCTTTTTCCTTTGTAAAATTATTAGTTCCTGATATTCGATACCCAAAACACTACATTACAACGTACTATTTTTTAAAATATTTTCTCTTTTCTCTTTACCTTTGGTTATATTTTCAACGAGTCAACACTTGCCATAAGAGTTAGTTTTCACTTGGGTCCCCAAGTATTATAGTCTTGGGGCATGTTGTGAGACCACACAACAAATTGCAACCAATAAAACCAAATTTAAACTAAAACTTGAGATTTAATCACCAGTTGTAAATTATAATTTATGCATATTTTAAAATAATAACTTTTACCTTTACCTAGATTTTGACATAAAAATAGAAAAATTTCTCTGAAAACATCCGTGTGTGCTCTGATTAATTATAGTTTTTGGAACTTAGTGAAAAAAATTAGTTCATTGACATTGAACTACATAATTTGGTAATCCTTCAAATCCAACCAAGGATAGAGCCCTATTGCCAGTCAAGCGTCCATAGCCCCAACAACGTTATCTCTGTAATTCCCCTAAACATAGCTCTATTTCCAGCCAGACATTTATAGCCCCGATAAAGATATTTGGATAGCCTAAAGAGTTGATATATATATACTCATTTTCAACTTGCAAGCAATGAAGCGCACTATTAGTTTGGGAATTCTAGTGGTAGCAAAGGTTACCTTTTGATTTTTCATTCAATGCAAATCACTTCATCAATTCACTACTTCCCAAAAACTCATTTAATAATTTCCTGTTGGTGTGTATTCCCAAAAGAACTTTACCACTTTTATGCCAAATCCTAGCTAAGTGCAATGCTATATGTTATAAAATATGCATAAATTAAAATTTAGCAACAAAAAATTTAATCACCAAATTTAAATCTAAATTTAGAGCCATTAGTTACCACCCTTCCAATTAAATTTTATGGAAATTACTAAATACTTGGCTAGCACTTCTAATTTGATGGTTCTCCACTACATTAATGGATCGAAAATGTCATGATGACACTGAAACACAATCACATTATTCTACATTAAATTTGAATGCTTCAATGCACATACATCATCTCTTTCAAATTTCCCAGGTGATGATGAGTGTTGCCTTACTGGCTTGATTTTTCTTTTTGCTTTGCACACATAAGCACCTTCATGATTAATACGGCTTAGTAAAGCATAATGAAATGACCAACATTAATTTTCAAAGATTTAAATTTCTTTATTTGCAATCTTTGTATTAGCTGAATTTGAAGCAAATTCTCACCAATTGTGTGTAAAAATTAATTTGATTTAACATTCCACTCTAGAGAAATTCATCTGGTTTCCACCTTATTTATGGTTTCCAATACTTCAATCAAGGCAAACTATGTACCACAACTTCCTCATGACTTTCTATAAATTCCACACTTCTCTCAAAAAATTTCACACTTTTGCTTAGCTTTCCTATTATTTTGCATTTTCTTGCTCTACTTGCGCCTGTTTTCTTCTATGTCATGGATACTCCATTTTTCCTGACCTTCTCTTGCCACCAATTTTTTTTGTTTGGTCGTATCATGACTCAAAGGATTGAAAACTTTCTCTTCATTCGGACTACCAATTTCACTATACCAAACTTGTGCTTAGTCCTTGGCAAATAATATGTGGAATCCAGTACCTACTATCGGTTCTATTCCGACTTGGATTGTTGCTTTGTAGCATCACTCCTAGATATTGTACTTTCTATTGAAGATGTTTTCTTAGTTGTGAGGTGGATAATGCGGCTTGAATACTTTGAGAATCTAGAAACTATTCTATATGTTGCACACCTGACCATGAGAATACCTTCCATGGATGATATTCCTCAGTTCCTAGAACACGTGGAAGTGGTTCCATTCCAACCTTTTCTTACTAACCTCCATACTCCTAACTTTGAAGTTCACCAGGAAATTGCCTACATAGGGTATTTAGCTCTGATGGATGAGGCATCTTGAATTTACTGAATGGCTACTCCAATCTATAGCTTAGCTCCCTCTTTTTTCATTTTTTCTTTTTTGGATCTTTTTTCTCTTTTATAGTAAGAATTTTGATACTTTGATGCATATATGCGATATATGCTTATATATATTTTTATCTTTTTCATACATTTTAAAGCATGTATTTAATGTGTATGGTTTTAAAATTTTACATTCCATAGCATAATGTTATAAATGTTTGAATTAACTCTCATGTGTATGATAAGTTAAGAATAATTTGATAATGAAAAGGGTCAAATAGAAAAGAAAGAAAGAAAAAGAAAAGGGGAAAAAAAAGAACAAACAAACCCTACCAAAGAAAACTAACCCTAACTAACCAAAATCCTATTCTAAAAAATGACTAACCCTAATAAAACAATTTATTCTAATTTCAGTGACTATTTCCATTGTTGTTTTGGTATGAATTACAATAGGTTTATCTTTAAATTTACTTAGATAAACTTCAAATGTCCTACTATAGCAACAAATTCTTTTAAATTTTTTGCATTTAACAAATGTAAATTCAAAGGTGTACTTACTAATGACTTGGATCATATGTATGAAAAGGATCTTATTAAAGGTCAATTGCACACACTTCATCTAATGCGGAAATACTATACCTTCTTTCAACCTTGGTCCATGGTTTATTTCTTTACTTTGTTCAACTCCATGAACGGTTGTGTCCATTTCTCAACTTTCCTCTCCTCCAAAAATTTTCATGTCTTCAATCCTATATTCACTTTGAACTTTGTTAGACCAAGTAGTATCAAAATTTATATTGCTATTAGAGAGAGAAAAAGTAAAAGCTTGATAATCTATATCTTGTATAAAATCAGGAAAATTTCCTTTTTTAGCTTGTGATTTTTCAATTTGCAATGGAAATCACACATCTTGCACTTGATTTTCCCACTCCTTCTCCTCACTTACATTTTCCATGTATAAAGAGAATGATGACTCATTGATGTCATTTCCTCATATTTGATGCAATATTTCTAAGTCTCGATATTCTCACCTATCTTTCTACAAAATTTTTAGATTTTCTTTATAATAATTGTAGTTATCAAACCGTTTTGATATATCAATTAATTTTTTAACATTTTCAATTCCTCTAGGGTTATACTCTTTTCTCATTAACAATCCCTTTCTTCTAGCAGTTAAATTTTTTCCTGTTAATAGAATCACCTTATACATAGCCAAACTTATGCTAGTAAAAAAAATTCACAATCAAGTTCACCCTAGTCAGTTGTATCATGAATTCTACACTCACTTACTATTCCAAAGGTGAATAAACTCAAATGATGTAATCTCTAATTAAGAACTTTTAAGAGTTTTTCAAGTTCCATTTAAAATACTTGTTTGCACTAGACTTTTTCCTTAAAATATTTCTTTTAAACCTAGAACCAATACAAATTCCTAAACAAAACATGGAGATAATGAAAATGAAAAAGAAAATCATGCAGAGAGTCCCCCCTTCTAGCACCAATTCATCTTGATGATGATGTTACTCACAACAATAGTGTAGATAAAATGCTCATAGGAAAACTGTGAAGAACCTATCTTTACTTGAAAGACTAAACCAAGGAAACCTAAGGTGTTCGTGTCATAGGAAAACATTGACTTAGCTTAATCCCAAGGCTCCGGTAGTCAGGTCTTGACCTTACTAGGTTCACTCTAGGGTATGATGTGATATTGTTGTTAATCTCAAGGGATCTCTGGTTATGTCCAACTTCATTAAGAACATCTTTGGTTTCATTAAGAATTATAAGCATCAGATATAGGATTTATAATTCAATCATAAAATAATCTCATGAAATAAAAAAAATGCAATAATATTTTATGAACATCAAATAATTTTGCTATCACTTAAGTATATTTAGTGTTAAGCATTCAATAATTTCATAAGAAATGAAAGATTTTCAATAATTTAAATTCATTCATCTATTTTTTGAAACATTTTCAATAATATAAACATCCAATCTAAAATAAAGCATAAAAATACTGAAAATAAAATTTCTCCTGATTATTCTCCACACATTCCCCAAGAGTTAATCAAATAAAAGCAAACTACTTTATACTTCACTAGATTGCTTCACAACTACATACAAAATGGTACGAGCTTTTAAAGAAGGGGGTTTTACTTTGGACACAAAGTAGGTTTTGTATGCACCCTTAAATGGTGCAGCATATAGTCATGCTCGACTGAACTAACAAAACCAACTAAGAAAATTCATGAGATAGGTATCTATCAAATTGGGTTCGATATTGACTAAATTAAATGTGCATACAAGTTTTTAGTCCTGAATGATTAAGAAAATAAAAAAAAATAAAAAAAATTAAATAAGTTTTGGCTCTTCTGACATCCACAAATTTTGAACTTAACTTAAAAAGAAGTTGAACCATAGATTTTTGGCACCCTAGACCTTTCTTGTACTTCTAGGGATTTGCACCTAAAAGGAGAAAGAAGGGCCAAAGAATCTAGCTAGTTCATTCAAATTATCCTACATATGATATTATTTAGAGTAAATGATATGATCTAATTGTAGTTATATGAGCTAATTGACTGATTATGTATGCAAAACTTAATAAGCAAGTGTTGTTTGAAAACACATTGTGTAATGCAACAATACCTAGAAATGAATGCAAAACTAAACAAAAATGAACCAAATTGAAAGTGTGCACTTGGAATTTGGATGAATACTAGAAATGATATTTGAAATGTTGTTGATACTGATTTTCAGGCCTGGAGGGACTCATTCACCATTTTGGGAGAATGAGTCCTAGTTCTACAAAACTATGCCAAAATCTGTTTTTGACAAAAGGGGATCCAAAAATGTAGAAAACTCAAAATTGAGTTGGAAGTGGGACTCATTCACCACTTAGTTCATTGTTTGTATATCACATTGTGTTTTCCAACATTGCATAAATCTTAGATTTTTCATACATAATTAGTCAATTACTTCATATAACTACACTTAGATCATTTCATTTAGTCTAAATAACATCATACACATTCTACTTTGAGTGAACTAGTTATATTCTTTGGCCCTTCTTTCTCCTTTTAGGTGCAAAACCCTAGAAGTGCTAGAAGGATCTAGGGTTTCAAAAATCTACAGTTCATTTTGACGAAAATTCTTTTTAAACACTTTCATATTTGATTTTGGATTCTTTCATCATAGATCCAACCTTTCCTTGATCTTGCATTACGACTTGCATGAATTTATTTACATACTAGGTTTTACATTTTGCATTCATAAAAAAGTGCATTGTAGGCATCCCCATTCATTTAAATTTTCTAAATTTCTACATTTTTCATTTAGTTCTACATCATAGCACTCAAAAACCATAAAATCCCCTCAAATATTTTTGAAAATTCTAGAAAAATTTCATACTGGGACTCATTCACCACCTTGGGAAAATCAGTCCCTTTTGACCCTTGAAATTGCATTTTCTAGAACTGAAAGCTTTGTTTTTAAGCTTCCTTTGGGTGCCTTAACCTACCTATATCAGTTAATTTCATTTCTATAACACCAATTTCACTAGATCTCACTTAAAATAGCTCATTTCATGCATTGCTCCATTTCACATTTGCATTTTCCATATGTCATTTTTCTGCTTGGTGCATAGTGTAATCATAAAATTACCTTGTTTCATATCTGAAAATTGCATTTCATTTTAAGTCATTGCATTGCACTTTATTTAATTTTTAATGTTATTATGTGTTTTCTTAAAGCATTCCATGTTTCTAGAATAGCAAGTGGCTTGTATGATTCTATTTTTCATGCACATAATCTAGGAAAACAAAGTAAAACATCTGATAAGCATTTTGCTTACCCTCCTAGTACCTATCAGATTTGCAAGAATATAATAACACAAGAGGATGCAAGTGTAGATAATCATGACACTAATACTTGCTCTTCTCCCAATACCTCTCCTATTAGTGATGATGATATTTTGGTGAAAGGAGCTACAAGCACTATGGGTCTTGATTGTCCCTCTCCTATTTAGCCTTTGGAAGACATTAGAAAACAAGAAGATGAAAACATAGAAACATTCTTGAATACCACCTTACCTAATTTCCATAACCATGAAAATCAAAAATTTCCATCTTCTAATATCCCTCCTCGATGTCAAGAGGATAGGTTGGTATTAGAAGACATCCCCATTAAGAGTTATGAGACTCTTGACCCTCCCTCCCCTAATGCTCCTCCCATTTGGGATAATCTATTTGAAAGCCATAGTGATACTTCTCTTGATGCCTCCCTCACTTGTGATGAACCTACTTTACAAACTTCAAACTTGGATGGACATATTACAAGATCTCCTAGTAGGGTAGATAACATAGCACAAGAGAATGAGACCTTAAAGACAATGGACATTCAAATAACACCTTCTCCTAACCATTCCCCTCATGGAAATCTCATCAATCATCATTCCCCTATTGGTGATGAAGTCATTTTGGAAGAACCAAGCCTTGTCAATAAAATTTGGCTTGTTGTTCTCCTAAAATCTCTCTTTCTAGGGAGAATATCATGGTGCTAGAAAAAAGAGAACAATAATGATGTATCTTCCCTAGATAAAATAGTGATTCTCGATTGTCCTTCCTTAGAGATACATCAAACCAAGACCGTTGAGGTTATGAATGTACAAGTGTCCATTAGATCCCCGTCAATCACTGGACCTCATACATACCTTGTGGGACATCCTAACAACCCTTTAATTCTCTACCAACCTTCACAAAAACAACACACTCAAAATAAACTTGAACTTATCCTTTACCCTCCTCAAGCTAAAGTATTGTAACAACCAAGTTATATTATTGTTGCTCATATGTATAACACTTGAAATAATCCACAACCATCACAACCAACCCCACCCTCCTTACATTTTCCCAATCCACCTAGTGCTCCTCATTTCCTCCCACACACAAAGGAGCAATGATCTTGTTGAACAATTAAAGAATAATCCTACAAAGATTTCCCTTTGGGATTTACTTCAAAACTCACCAAATTACCAAAATATTCTTCAAACTGCCTTAAAAAAAATTGCAGTTCCTCCTAGTACAACTCTGAATGATGTGGAAGCTTTAATCCATAACACGAATCTTGACATTACTTTCCATCAACACAAGCTCCCTCCTTTAGAGCCGGGAAAACAAAACAAAGCTTTCATGATCATTGCTCAATACAACAAAAAAGGGATAAAGGGAACTCTTGTAGATAATGGTTATGTGCTTAATGTGTGTAGTGTGAGCCTTTTGGATAGGCTTGGAATTGATAAATAAACCATTCAACCTGATTCTCTATCTATTAAAGGATTTGACAATGTCGAAAAGAAACCACTCGGGGTAATCATTATGCCTCTTACTGCTAGAATGGTCACCTTGAATACACCAATCCATGTCATGCCTTATGAACTTTCATGCAATATTATCGTAGGAAGACACTAGATTCATGCCATGAAAGGTGTTCCTTCTACTCTTCATCAGAAAATGAAATACATTTACAACAACAAAGTATACACCCTCCATGCTGACCCTTAACCTTATAGTGTCTTACAACTTGAAAAACACAAACAAAACCCCTTGAACACATTAACACCAACCACACAAGTGGAACTTGCACAACAACATATTGAACATCACACAACATTATTGGAAGATGATTTGGGTTCCTTGTATTTTGAGCATCACTTCTTGGGCGAATACAAAATCATCCACAAAGACTCAAATAAGGGAAAAGACACAAGAAATAATGTGAACACCAACTTTGGCTGACCTTTTGAAATTATCCACCTCAACCACTTTAGATAAAGAAGCAAACTACACAACAACATTTGATGAAGACAATAATGAACAATCACCCAATCCAAAAGAAATGAAAATGCTTTATGGAAAAAAATTTAGCTTATGAAACAACTTGGATATCATGGAAAAGGATGTGGTGCTAACGAACAAGGTATATGCAACCATATAGACCCCTTCAAACAATAAACAACTTATGGTCTTGGTTATTTTTCTGTAATCGAGATCGCCAAACTTTCACCCAACATTGACAACCTCACACAACACACTCCTAAATCATCTTTAACAACTAGTGGTCTTACAAATCCTTCTTTACAAAATATAACACAAACAACTACAACTTCAGTTAATGTCAATTTCATCTTGCAAAATGTTCATGATTTCAATTCATTTGATAATGGAGAGAAAAAAATCTCACACTCTAAAAGGTCTTGCGTAAGTATGACATGTACTAGTAAGCAAGATGTATCTTTAACACCAATCACAAGACCATCTTCTACCATTTATCAAGAGGGTATCTTTTCAAGACTACTCCAAGATCATTTGATCACCCTCTCTCCTAGAACTTGTAAGAAATGTTATTCCAAGACTTCATTTTGTTCCTATCATAGAGCGCATAGTCATTCCACTAATGAATGTAAAAATTTGAGTCTCAGGATCCAACATTTTTAGGAGTTTGGTATGCTTCCCTCTATGGAGGAATTTAGTTCCTCTAATTTAGACCAATTTTGACTCTCACCTACATTTCATCAATCACTTCAGCTCACCTTTTTCTTGCACTAAGTGGGGGCAAGGGGTTGGATAGCCTTTCCCTCATATGTCACTTATTGTTGCCTCATTTGGCTAGTCATTAACCTTTCATGAAACTATAAGAGAAATCTTGGGATGTGGACAACATGCCTTATGTTGGCTCGCATGTGACATATTACCCTTTTCATGACATAGCTTATTGGAAACATATGACTTGGTATAGGTCTTTCTGAATAAGCTCTCATTTCTCCTTCTTATAGTTTAAAGAAATTTCTCACAGTACTGGTGTTCGCAACTGCTTTAAAGTGGGCACATACATCGCCACTCACATTTAATTGTGTGATTTTATTTGTTTTATGATTCCCTCTCTTGGGTACATTTGGCACAATGTTCCCCAGTGATCCAGGTGGATCTCAAAGGCCTCAAAAATCCAATAGCTTCAGAATCTCTTGAAATTGGCATCAATGGATAGAGCAAAGCGACAAGATTCTGACGCAACTTGAATCGCGTCAAAAGGAGATCGTACGCGCGAGTTATGCTTGGTCAAAGGTCCGGTCAAACAGAGTATCAGGGGCCGACAGGGAGCAAAAAAATTGATCATCTTGTAATTTGTCGAAATCAGCGTCAAATCGAAGTGCTCGTCGAGACGATTCCGATGGCATTCGTTTCGTGGAAAACGGAGCTAATATGCGCAGGATACGGCCGGTCAAAGTTTTAGGTTGACTTGGTGGACTTGAAGGTGCAGTGATGACGTCATCATCCGTACAACTGACGCCAGCACATGGTACAAAATCCAAAGTGGACCAATCAGTGCTCGACACGTGTCATCCGTACGATGACGTCAGTATACCGCACAGTATGACGTGGTAGACACGTGGCAGGTGAGTCAGATGGTATGGACCAATCAGCGGGTGACACGTGGCACCCAGTCAGTGTACGTTAGCAGTCCAGTCAGCAGGTCTGGCGAATCATATTTTGACACCTGGTATATTGAGTTGGCAGTAAGTTGCTGTGTTGGCAACTTCGTCAGTGGCATACGTGGCAAAGTCAGCAAATCACGTTGTGACACGTGGCACTCTGTATGTGTGCGCCATTGGTTTCCTCCTCTCTCGTTCGACATTAGGCGAGTTGGTGTTTGTTTTTTTTATAACAGAAGTTTTGTTTGGGGGTTTTGAACCCGTGCCTCCTTCCGTAATAGCCGGCCGACTCCACCGTTGCATCGGCGACGGTTTCCTCGCTAGTTATAGAGCATCGATTTTTTTTGGTTATTATATTTTTCGGAGTTTGTTTTAAAAGAGACCTCACAACCTCCGGGTTGTTAAATTGCTTGAGAGCCGGTAGACCAGCGAATGGTGTATCAATAATACACGGGTTTTTTTTGTTTTCTTAACATAGTCAGACCGAATTGTCAACAATGTACTTATTAAAGGGTATTAGGTGAGATTTTTAATAAATAGCCGAATGTACAAAACAACAAAGGGGGTTTATTTTGTTATTCATTTATTATGGAGGTTTTTTTTTGGCCTTATTAGCCAATTTTTATGTATATAAAAGGAGATGGTGAGAGTGTTTTTTCATTTCGAAATTGAGAATTTGGAGGTGTTTGAGTGTTCTCTTTGTGAGATCTTTTAGAAAACTCTTGAGTGATCTCATTCTTGTAAAAACTCTTGGGAGAGTTTATTTTCTCTTAGTAAAGGGTTTTAGAGTGAATTATTGGAGTCTTTTGAGGGCTAAGTGGTCTCTAGGAGAGAGATAAGAACTTAGTGAGTCCATTGAGAGATTTTGTTTGACTTCTTGAGTCATTTGTAAAGGCTTGACGCCTATGTACTCTTGTGAGAGAGAGAGTTGTACTTTCATTGTCTGAAAGCATTGTAAAGGTGACATAAGGACTAGGCAGTGTGGATGCTAGAAAGTTCTTGTCAAGACAATGTTTCAGTGGGAAGCAGATTGTAACTCAGTGAAAGACCATGGTGATGTAAAAGCAGTTGCATCATAGTAATGGCATTGATCATGCTATTTTGCGGATCCGAAGACGTATCCAAAAACTGGTGAACTCCGTAATCAAATCTCTGTCTCTCTTTTCTTGTTACATGATTCTATTAGCTTCTTTACTTTCCTGCATTTTATGTTTATTTGCTCAATTCACAAGCATCGTCAGTTTCGATCTTAAATTAAATCTGTATCCTAGTGAATCTAACAATTGTTAAGTGATTCATAGTAAGAAGTTTACAGATCACCCAGGGTGAGACATTGCACTTGTCCTCTCTTGGAAACAAGATGAGATCATTTGCACTTATCCTCTCTTGGAGACATTGAACATAAAAATTCCCTAAAATGAGACATTACATAAACTAAGAAAAATCTCTTTGAACAACCCTTACACTATTCTGCATTAACAATGTCTATAAGTGTCAAGCATACAAATTTTTTCCTACCTCATAAAGATCAAAAACCATTTTCCTTTGTGGAACCTTATTAAAGTTATCAAGAGGTATAAATTTGGTATGGTTGAGCGGGAAGCCCATTCCGAAGCATGAATTTTCCCATAGCCACCTATGTATTTGAGTACATACCAACTAGCGTATGTTTCTCACCTTTGTGATTTCTCACCTTGCGGACAATCAAAAGTTTCATGGCCCAAGAGTGAGTATGTTGTGGACTTCTCACTCAGAGGAAATCCAATAGTTATGTCACCCCAGAGCGAGTATGCATTTTCTTTCCTAAACAAACAAGCCTAGATCTAATCCACAACTAGGTGGACAAACAATCAAAGCTTGATCCACCTCTTTCATTTCTCCTTCTCCTCATTCTTGCAATTACATTATTTTGTATCTTGATGGTTTGGATTGTGATTTTGGATCCTAGGGGCTTGTGCAATCTCCTTTTATCTTTGTCATCTACATATAAACATTTGAATCTCTCTTGAATGTCTACTTTAGTGTGAGTTTGAAGCAAGTTCATCCTCTCACTAAAGTGGGGGCTAAATGCACCGTAGAAAAAAGTACCCTTTGCTTGACATGGGAATAATTCATGATAAATTGACTTACTGAGGCCTTGATTCAGGTGTTGTAAGGAATTTTATGCATCCACGCTATGTCTTGGATCTTTACAAATGGAATAACATGATTTTATTGATGTCTTGTAAAGGTGTTGTAAAGTATTGTAAGATACTTTCACACTTTTCTAGACTTAATGAACCTATTTCTCCCTAATTCAACATTATAAAATATGTTTAATAACATCTTCACATCAATGTAGAAAGTTTCTAAGATAAAATTAATGATAAACTAGTATTCTAATGTGTCTCGCA
>VDFB02347335.1:26261-36353 GCA_007258455.2 Sequoia sempervirens
GATTAATTATAGTTTTTGGAACTTAGTGAAAAAAATTAGTTCATTGACATTGAACTACATAATTTGGTAATCCTTCAAATCCAACCAAGGATAGAGCCCTATTGCCAGTCAAGCGTCCATAGCCCCAACAACGTTATCTCTGTAATTCCCCTAAACATAGCTCTATTTCCAGCCAGACATTTATAGCCCCGATAAAGATATTTGGATAGCCTAAAGAGTTGATATATATATACTCATTTTCAACTTGCAAGCAATGAAGCGCACTATTAGTTTGGGAATTCTAGTGGTAGCAAAGGTTACCTTTTGATTTTTCATTCAATGCAAATCACTTCATCAATTCACTACTTCCCAAAAACTCATTTAATAATTTCCTGTTGGTGTGTATTCCCAAAAGAACTTTACCACTTTTATGCCAAATCCTAGCTAAGTGCAATGCTATATGTTATAAAATATGCATAAATTAAAATTTAGCAACAAAAAATTTAATCACCAAATTTAAATCTAAATTTAGAGCCATTAGTTACCACCCTTCCAATTAAATTTTATGGAAATTACTAAATACTTGGCTAGCACTTCTAATTTGATGGTTCTCCACTACATTAATGGATCGAAAATGTCATGATGACACTGAAACACAATCACATTATTCTACATTAAATTTGAATGCTTCAATGCACATACATCATCTCTTTCAAATTTCCCAGGTGATGATGAGTGTTGCCTTACTGGCTTGATTTTTCTTTTTGCTTTGCACACATAAGCACCTTCATGATTAATACGGCTTAGTAAAGCATAATGAAATGACCAACATTAATTTTCAAAGATTTAAATTTCTTTATTTGCAATCTTTGTATTAGCTGAATTTGAAGCAAATTCTCACCAATTGTGTGTAAAAATTAATTTGATTTAACATTCCACTCTAGAGAAATTCATCTGGTTTCCACCTTATTTATGGTTTCCAATACTTCAATCAAGGCAAACTATGTACCACAACTTCCTCATGACTTTCTATAAATTCCACACTTCTCTCAAAAAATTTCACACTTTTGCTTAGCTTTCCTATTATTTTGCATTTTCTTGCTCTACTTGCGCCTGTTTTCTTCTATGTCATGGATACTCCATTTTTCCTGACCTTCTCTTGCCACCAATTTTTTTTGTTTGGTCGTATCATGACTCAAAGGATTGAAAACTTTCTCTTCATTCGGACTACCAATTTCACTATACCAAACTTGTGCTTAGTCCTTGGCAAATAATATGTGGAATCCAGTACCTACTATCGGTTCTATTCCGACTTGGATTGTTGCTTTGTAGCATCACTCCTAGATATTGTACTTTCTATTGAAGATGTTTTCTTAGTTGTGAGGTGGATAATGCGGCTTGAATACTTTGAGAATCTAGAAACTATTCTATATGTTGCACACCTGACCATGAGAATACCTTCCATGGATGATATTCCTCAGTTCCTAGAACACGTGGAAGTGGTTCCATTCCAACCTTTTCTTACTAACCTCCATACTCCTAACTTTGAAGTTCACCAGGAAATTGCCTACATAGGGTATTTAGCTCTGATGGATGAGGCATCTTGAATTTACTGAATGGCTACTCCAATCTATAGCTTAGCTCCCTCTTTTTTCATTTTTTCTTTTTTGGATCTTTTTTCTCTTTTATAGTAAGAATTTTGATACTTTGATGCATATATGCGATATATGCTTATATATATTTTTATCTTTTTCATACATTTTAAAGCATGTATTTAATGTGTATGGTTTTAAAATTTTACATTCCATAGCATAATGTTATAAATGTTTGAATTAACTCTCATGTGTATGATAAGTTAAGAATAATTTGATAATGAAAAGGGTCAAATAGAAAAGAAAGAAAGAAAAAGAAAAGGGGAAAAAAAAGAACAAACAAACCCTACCAAAGAAAACTAACCCTAACTAACCAAAATCCTATTCTAAAAAATGACTAACCCTAATAAAACAATTTATTCTAATTTCAGTGACTATTTCCATTGTTGTTTTGGTATGAATTACAATAGGTTTATCTTTAAATTTACTTAGATAAACTTCAAATGTCCTACTATAGCAACAAATTCTTTTAAATTTTTTGCATTTAACAAATGTAAATTCAAAGGTGTACTTACTAATGACTTGGATCATATGTATGAAAAGGATCTTATTAAAGGTCAATTGCACACACTTCATCTAATGCGGAAATACTATACCTTCTTTCAACCTTGGTCCATGGTTTATTTCTTTACTTTGTTCAACTCCATGAACGGTTGTGTCCATTTCTCAACTTTCCTCTCCTCCAAAAATTTTCATGTCTTCAATCCTATATTCACTTTGAACTTTGTTAGACCAAGTAGTATCAAAATTTATATTGCTATTAGAGAGAGAAAAAGTAAAAGCTTGATAATCTATATCTTGTATAAAATCAGGAAAATTTCCTTTTTTAGCTTGTGATTTTTCAATTTGCAATGGAAATCACACATCTTGCACTTGATTTTCCCACTCCTTCTCCTCACTTACATTTTCCATGTATAAAGAGAATGATGACTCATTGATGTCATTTCCTCATATTTGATGCAATATTTCTAAGTCTCGATATTCTCACCTATCTTTCTACAAAATTTTTAGATTTTCTTTATAATAATTGTAGTTATCAAACCGTTTTGATATATCAATTAATTTTTTAACATTTTCAATTCCTCTAGGGTTATACTCTTTTCTCATTAACAATCCCTTTCTTCTAGCAGTTAAATTTTTTCCTGTTAATAGAATCACCTTATACATAGCCAAACTTATGCTAGTAAAAAAAATTCACAATCAAGTTCACCCTAGTCAGTTGTATCATGAATTCTACACTCACTTACTATTCCAAAGGTGAATAAACTCAAATGATGTAATCTCTAATTAAGAACTTTTAAGAGTTTTTCAAGTTCCATTTAAAATACTTGTTTGCACTAGACTTTTTCCTTAAAATATTTCTTTTAAACCTAGAACCAATACAAATTCCTAAACAAAACATGGAGATAATGAAAATGAAAAAGAAAATCATGCAGAGAGTCCCCCCTTCTAGCACCAATTCATCTTGATGATGATGTTACTCACAACAATAGTGTAGATAAAATGCTCATAGGAAAACTGTGAAGAACCTATCTTTACTTGAAAGACTAAACCAAGGAAACCTAAGGTGTTCGTGTCATAGGAAAACATTGACTTAGCTTAATCCCAAGGCTCCGGTAGTCAGGTCTTGACCTTACTAGGTTCACTCTAGGGTATGATGTGATATTGTTGTTAATCTCAAGGGATCTCTGGTTATGTCCAACTTCATTAAGAACATCTTTGGTTTCATTAAGAATTATAAGCATCAGATATAGGATTTATAATTCAATCATAAAATAATCTCATGAAATAAAAAAAATGCAATAATATTTTATGAACATCAAATAATTTTGCTATCACTTAAGTATATTTAGTGTTAAGCATTCAATAATTTCATAAGAAATGAAAGATTTTCAATAATTTAAATTCATTCATCTATTTTTTGAAACATTTTCAATAATATAAACATCCAATCTAAAATAAAGCATAAAAATACTGAAAATAAAATTTCTCCTGATTATTCTCCACACATTCCCCAAGAGTTAATCAAATAAAAGCAAACTACTTTATACTTCACTAGATTGCTTCACAACTACATACAAAATGGTACGAGCTTTTAAAGAAGGGGGTTTTACTTTGGACACAAAGTAGGTTTTGTATGCACCCTTAAATGGTGCAGCATATAGTCATGCTCGACTGAACTAACAAAACCAACTAAGAAAATTCATGAGATAGGTATCTATCAAATTGGGTTCGATATTGACTAAATTAAATGTGCATACAAGTTTTTAGTCCTGAATGATTAAGAAAATAAAAAAAAATAAAAAAAATTAAATAAGTTTTGGCTCTTCTGACATCCACAAATTTTGAACTTAACTTAAAAAGAAGTTGAACCATAGATTTTTGGCACCCTAGACCTTTCTTGTACTTCTAGGGATTTGCACCTAAAAGGAGAAAGAAGGGCCAAAGAATCTAGCTAGTTCATTCAAATTATCCTACATATGATATTATTTAGAGTAAATGATATGATCTAATTGTAGTTATATGAGCTAATTGACTGATTATGTATGCAAAACTTAATAAGCAAGTGTTGTTTGAAAACACATTGTGTAATGCAACAATACCTAGAAATGAATGCAAAACTAAACAAAAATGAACCAAATTGAAAGTGTGCACTTGGAATTTGGATGAATACTAGAAATGATATTTGAAATGTTGTTGATACTGATTTTCAGGCCTGGAGGGACTCATTCACCATTTTGGGAGAATGAGTCCTAGTTCTACAAAACTATGCCAAAATCTGTTTTTGACAAAAGGGGATCCAAAAATGTAGAAAACTCAAAATTGAGTTGGAAGTGGGACTCATTCACCACTTAGTTCATTGTTTGTATATCACATTGTGTTTTCCAACATTGCATAAATCTTAGATTTTTCATACATAATTAGTCAATTACTTCATATAACTACACTTAGATCATTTCATTTAGTCTAAATAACATCATACACATTCTACTTTGAGTGAACTAGTTATATTCTTTGGCCCTTCTTTCTCCTTTTAGGTGCAAAACCCTAGAAGTGCTAGAAGGATCTAGGGTTTCAAAAATCTACAGTTCATTTTGACGAAAATTCTTTTTAAACACTTTCATATTTGATTTTGGATTCTTTCATCATAGATCCAACCTTTCCTTGATCTTGCATTACGACTTGCATGAATTTATTTACATACTAGGTTTTACATTTTGCATTCATAAAAAAGTGCATTGTAGGCATCCCCATTCATTTAAATTTTCTAAATTTCTACATTTTTCATTTAGTTCTACATCATAGCACTCAAAAACCATAAAATCCCCTCAAATATTTTTGAAAATTCTAGAAAAATTTCATACTGGGACTCATTCACCACCTTGGGAAAATCAGTCCCTTTTGACCCTTGAAATTGCATTTTCTAGAACTGAAAGCTTTGTTTTTAAGCTTCCTTTGGGTGCCTTAACCTACCTATATCAGTTAATTTCATTTCTATAACACCAATTTCACTAGATCTCACTTAAAATAGCTCATTTCATGCATTGCTCCATTTCACATTTGCATTTTCCATATGTCATTTTTCTGCTTGGTGCATAGTGTAATCATAAAATTACCTTGTTTCATATCTGAAAATTGCATTTCATTTTAAGTCATTGCATTGCACTTTATTTAATTTTTAATGTTATTATGTGTTTTCTTAAAGCATTCCATGTTTCTAGAATAGCAAGTGGCTTGTATGATTCTATTTTTCATGCACATAATCTAGGAAAACAAAGTAAAACATCTGATAAGCATTTTGCTTACCCTCCTAGTACCTATCAGATTTGCAAGAATATAATAACACAAGAGGATGCAAGTGTAGATAATCATGACACTAATACTTGCTCTTCTCCCAATACCTCTCCTATTAGTGATGATGATATTTTGGTGAAAGGAGCTACAAGCACTATGGGTCTTGATTGTCCCTCTCCTATTTAGCCTTTGGAAGACATTAGAAAACAAGAAGATGAAAACATAGAAACATTCTTGAATACCACCTTACCTAATTTCCATAACCATGAAAATCAAAAATTTCCATCTTCTAATATCCCTCCTCGATGTCAAGAGGATAGGTTGGTATTAGAAGACATCCCCATTAAGAGTTATGAGACTCTTGACCCTCCCTCCCCTAATGCTCCTCCCATTTGGGATAATCTATTTGAAAGCCATAGTGATACTTCTCTTGATGCCTCCCTCACTTGTGATGAACCTACTTTACAAACTTCAAACTTGGATGGACATATTACAAGATCTCCTAGTAGGGTAGATAACATAGCACAAGAGAATGAGACCTTAAAGACAATGGACATTCAAATAACACCTTCTCCTAACCATTCCCCTCATGGAAATCTCATCAATCATCATTCCCCTATTGGTGATGAAGTCATTTTGGAAGAACCAAGCCTTGTCAATAAAATTTGGCTTGTTGTTCTCCTAAAATCTCTCTTTCTAGGGAGAATATCATGGTGCTAGAAAAAAGAGAACAATAATGATGTATCTTCCCTAGATAAAATAGTGATTCTCGATTGTCCTTCCTTAGAGATACATCAAACCAAGACCGTTGAGGTTATGAATGTACAAGTGTCCATTAGATCCCCGTCAATCACTGGACCTCATACATACCTTGTGGGACATCCTAACAACCCTTTAATTCTCTACCAACCTTCACAAAAACAACACACTCAAAATAAACTTGAACTTATCCTTTACCCTCCTCAAGCTAAAGTATTGTAACAACCAAGTTATATTATTGTTGCTCATATGTATAACACTTGAAATAATCCACAACCATCACAACCAACCCCACCCTCCTTACATTTTCCCAATCCACCTAGTGCTCCTCATTTCCTCCCACACACAAAGGAGCAATGATCTTGTTGAACAATTAAAGAATAATCCTACAAAGATTTCCCTTTGGGATTTACTTCAAAACTCACCAAATTACCAAAATATTCTTCAAACTGCCTTAAAAAAAATTGCAGTTCCTCCTAGTACAACTCTGAATGATGTGGAAGCTTTAATCCATAACACGAATCTTGACATTACTTTCCATCAACACAAGCTCCCTCCTTTAGAGCCGGGAAAACAAAACAAAGCTTTCATGATCATTGCTCAATACAACAAAAAAGGGATAAAGGGAACTCTTGTAGATAATGGTTATGTGCTTAATGTGTGTAGTGTGAGCCTTTTGGATAGGCTTGGAATTGATAAATAAACCATTCAACCTGATTCTCTATCTATTAAAGGATTTGACAATGTCGAAAAGAAACCACTCGGGGTAATCATTATGCCTCTTACTGCTAGAATGGTCACCTTGAATACACCAATCCATGTCATGCCTTATGAACTTTCATGCAATATTATCGTAGGAAGACACTAGATTCATGCCATGAAAGGTGTTCCTTCTACTCTTCATCAGAAAATGAAATACATTTACAACAACAAAGTATACACCCTCCATGCTGACCCTTAACCTTATAGTGTCTTACAACTTGAAAAACACAAACAAAACCCCTTGAACACATTAACACCAACCACACAAGTGGAACTTGCACAACAACATATTGAACATCACACAACATTATTGGAAGATGATTTGGGTTCCTTGTATTTTGAGCATCACTTCTTGGGCGAATACAAAATCATCCACAAAGACTCAAATAAGGGAAAAGACACAAGAAATAATGTGAACACCAACTTTGGCTGACCTTTTGAAATTATCCACCTCAACCACTTTAGATAAAGAAGCAAACTACACAACAACATTTGATGAAGACAATAATGAACAATCACCCAATCCAAAAGAAATGAAAATGCTTTATGGAAAAAAATTTAGCTTATGAAACAACTTGGATATCATGGAAAAGGATGTGGTGCTAACGAACAAGGTATATGCAACCATATAGACCCCTTCAAACAATAAACAACTTATGGTCTTGGTTATTTTTCTGTAATCGAGATCGCCAAACTTTCACCCAACATTGACAACCTCACACAACACACTCCTAAATCATCTTTAACAACTAGTGGTCTTACAAATCCTTCTTTACAAAATATAACACAAACAACTACAACTTCAGTTAATGTCAATTTCATCTTGCAAAATGTTCATGATTTCAATTCATTTGATAATGGAGAGAAAAAAATCTCACACTCTAAAAGGTCTTGCGTAAGTATGACATGTACTAGTAAGCAAGATGTATCTTTAACACCAATCACAAGACCATCTTCTACCATTTATCAAGAGGGTATCTTTTCAAGACTACTCCAAGATCATTTGATCACCCTCTCTCCTAGAACTTGTAAGAAATGTTATTCCAAGACTTCATTTTGTTCCTATCATAGAGCGCATAGTCATTCCACTAATGAATGTAAAAATTTGAGTCTCAGGATCCAACATTTTTAGGAGTTTGGTATGCTTCCCTCTATGGAGGAATTTAGTTCCTCTAATTTAGACCAATTTTGACTCTCACCTACATTTCATCAATCACTTCAGCTCACCTTTTTCTTGCACTAAGTGGGGGCAAGGGGTTGGATAGCCTTTCCCTCATATGTCACTTATTGTTGCCTCATTTGGCTAGTCATTAACCTTTCATGAAACTATAAGAGAAATCTTGGGATGTGGACAACATGCCTTATGTTGGCTCGCATGTGACATATTACCCTTTTCATGACATAGCTTATTGGAAACATATGACTTGGTATAGGTCTTTCTGAATAAGCTCTCATTTCTCCTTCTTATAGTTTAAAGAAATTTCTCACAGTACTGGTGTTCGCAACTGCTTTAAAGTGGGCACATACATCGCCACTCACATTTAATTGTGTGATTTTATTTGTTTTATGATTCCCTCTCTTGGGTACATTTGGCACAATGTTCCCAGTGGTGAGACATTGCACTTGTCCTCTCTTGGAAACAATATGAGATCATTTGCACTTATCCTCTCTTGGAGACATTGAACATAAAAATTCCCTAAAATGAGACATTACATAAACTAAGAAAAATCTCTTTGAACAACCCTTACACTATTCTGCATTAACAATGTCTATGAGTGTCAAGCATACAAAGTTTTTCCTACCTCATAGAGATCAAAACAATTTTCCTTTGTGGAACCTTATTAAAGTTATCAAGAGGTATAAATTTGATATGGTTGAGTAGGAAGCCCATTCAAGCATGAATTTTCCCATAGCCACCTATGTATTTGAGTGCATACCAACTAGCATATGTTTCTCACCTTTGTGATTTCTCACCTTGAGGAAAATAAAAAGTTTTGATGGCCCGAGAGTGAGTATGTTGTGGACTTCTCACTCAAAGGAAAGCCAAGAGTTTGTCACCCCAGAGTGAGTATGCATTTTCTTTCCTAAACAAACAAGCCTAGATCTAATCCACAACTAGGTGGACAAACAATCAAAGCTTGATCCACCTCTTTGATTTCTCCTTCTCCTCATTCTTCATTACATTATTTTGTATCTTGATGGTTTGGATTATGATTTTGGATCCTAAGGGCTTGTGCAATCTCCTTTTTATATTTGTCATCTACATCTAAACATTTGAATCTCTCTGAATGTTTACTTTAGTGTGAGTTTGAAGCAAGTTCATCCTCTCACTAAAGTGGGGGCTAAATGCACCGTAGAAAAAAGTACCCTTTGCTTGACATGGGAATAATTCATGATAAATTGACTTACTGAGGCCTTGATTCAGGTGTTGTAAGGAATTTTATGCATCCACGCTATGTCTTGGATCTTTACAAATGGAATAACATGATTTTATTGATGTCTTGTAAAGGTGTTGTAAAGTATTGTAAGATACTTTCACACTTTTCTAGACTTAATGAACCTATTTCTCCCTAATTCAACATTATAAAATATGTTTAATAACATCTTCACATCAATGTAGAAAGTTTCTAAGATAAAATTAATGATAAACTAGTATTCTAATGTGTCTCGCACATTCACATTAGTTCTTGTGCCTTCCTAGGCTATGTGGACTTTATTTTAGTGTTGTAAAGTGTATTTAATCACACTTTCACATTAAATTTTGTGTCCAAAGCCCTAATTAACCTTTACATCATCACTAATGGGCCCCTATTAACCCATATGGTGCATCTTGAGGCTTAAATTAATCCCACTCTCTCCCACTCCCTCTCTCTACCTTCCTCTCATGTCTCTCCCTCCCACCCCCTCTGTCTCTTAGGTCTCTCCCTTTGGAAACCTACCAAGGTAACTCTCTCTCTCACACACTTTCTCTTTCCCCTCTCTCTATCTATCCCTTCCACCCTACCTAGATAAGTCCCTCTCACTCCACCCACCTCTGTCACTCACTATATTAGGTCACTCCCTTCCACACCATCTCCCTCTATCAAGTCTCTCACTCACACTCCCTCTATCTCCCAGTCCCTCTTCCTTGCAATCCCTCTCACTC
>VDFB02347335.1:41394-115064 GCA_007258455.2 Sequoia sempervirens
AAAATTATACCGTTACAAGTATCGTAATTTGTTTCAAATGAATCAGATATCAGATCAAAATAGATATCAGATTTGCATGCCATAGAAAAGCCCCGTCTGGGTCATTTTGTGCATTCCAAAGGACCCTACATTCTGTTTGCAGGCAACACACACTCAGTTTCAGACAAGAAGAGGCAAAGATCAACTTTTTGGAGCATCTTCTATTGAATTTTGTCACAAGCAATGATTTTTAGCATCTTTTATGAGGTATAATGGGGAGCAACAGTTGTCAGAAGCAAAAATGTAAGAGAAAGCTTACAAAAGAAGAAATTGAGGCATATAGACAAAAAGATAGAGAAAGTCATAGGAAGAGAAGAAAAGGTATGTTAAATATTGGTGAACCTAACCCCTATGTTCTTTCAAGTGAAGAGGAAATTGAAGATGTTAAAGGTGAAAATATTCAAGGTGAAAATGTTGGAATTCAAGATGTTGAACATGATATTCAAATTCTGAATGAAATTATTGAAATGGATAATGAAAATGTTCAAAGGTGAAAATGTTAGTTTGAAGATGTTGAACATGATGTGAAATTGAGAATGAAAATATTGAAATTGATATTAGAATGTTCAAGGTGAAAATGTCGGATTTGAAGATGTTGAACATGATATTGAAATTGGAAATGAAATTATTCAAATTGATATTGAAAATGTTTAGGGTGAAAATGTTGGAAATCAAGCTTTTGAACATATTAATAGTAGGCAAAGCGTGGTGCTGTTTCATAGAGTGCATGAGAATGAAAGGCCTTGTATGGAAGAAGACATATTCCAATTTCAAGACCATCAAGAACCCCTAAATGGTTACTTGAATTTGATGAGAATATTATAAACAATTTTGAAAGGCAAGAGGTCAACACGAACTATTCGGTTGTGGGCTAGAATACTTTTCAACCAATATTTTAGTGATAAGACATTGAACGAGCAATGCCAACTTTTTGTACAATTGCTAAAGATGCAAAAGATGAGACCTTTGCTAGCCAAATTGAAGATTGGTGTGAACAAGAAGACTGAAAAAAATTCTATTATTGTCAAAAATCTTTTTAATGCTCTCAAGTCTATTGGAAAAAGTAACAAGGAAAAGGATAAGAGAGCTACTCGGAGAGTCATTACAACCGCCCTAGTAAGCCATCAATTGAAAAAGGCTTGCTTTATGAGACAAACTTGTATTGATTTTGACATAAATCGTGAAACTTTGGATAAAGCACTTGCAAGAAGAGAAAGAATAGATGATCCTCTTCAAAATGATACATGGGATTTTTCTAGGAGGATTCCACATGTTCATAAGAAGCTAAACAATAGTGTAAAGTAGGTAATTCAACAATTTTGGCATGATAACTCTAGAGTATCACCCAATGCAAAGGATGTTTTAAAGTTAAGAATTAGCAATTGAGACCGCACACCACATCCTAAACATTTATTGGAATCAAGCCAAACAATGTTGTTCAAAAAATTTATTGAAACATATAAAAATATGGAAATCTCACAAAGGACATTTGAGGGTTTGAAGCCATTTTATTGTGTGCCTCTTAAGATTCGTAATACTTGTTGCAAATACCATGTGGAGTTTTCAATGTACCATGAGCTATTATGCTATATATGTTCTACTTTGCATACTAATGAAATGTTGCAGGAGTGTGGTGCAATGCATCTTCCAAAATCATCAAGGGACTTGCTAGATCTATTTTTATGTTCTACAAATGATGGTTGCGTTTTCTATAAAAATGATTGTTTAAATGAAAAGTGCTCACAATGTGGTGGTTTGTCAAAGTTTGTTCAATGTTTTCATGAGAGTTCTGAACATGAATTTGGAAAGAAGATTGTTGAGAAAAAGAGATATGAGATAGTCAAATATACTTTGCAAAGTGGAGGTGAAGGTTCTAGATGTGAGTTGGTTACAAAAGAATGCAGTGTTATTGATTTTATTTCAGATTTTGAGGACAATCTTTTCTACAAGTATGCAAGGCATAGTCATAGGTCTCAGCGGTTGGATCAACAATTAGGATGTGCAAGGACTCTTTTTCAATTGGAACTATTATATTAGTGGCTGACTTTGCAGAAAGCTACACATTGCAACCACAAAACAAGGTACAATCTCAGTATTACAATTCCATTCAGATTGCTATTTTTGTCCACATAACATTTAGACATGCACCTGATAGTACAGAGGAGGATCAAAAGATAACCAGAGTATCATTTTTATATGAGTGATTATAGATCTCACTCGTCTGAGTATGTCCGACATTGTTTCAAGATTTTTTTTGAGTTCTTGCAGGAGCATGATATAGCATTGGGCCAACATCTAATTTGGTTAGATAATTGCACAAGATAATTCAAGAATGCTTGTATGTTTTATTGGTTGAGTAGAATACATATAGAGAGGGGTCTACCTCATATTTGGAATTTTTTTGAAGCTAGACATGGGAAAGGGGAGCATGATGGAGCAGGTGCATGTGTAAAGAGAGCTCTAGTTAAGGAGCAACTGAAGATTTCAGGAGCAAAATTCAGCGATGCATGTTCTATAGTTGATTGGTTTAGTTCGGCATTATCACAGGGAGGGACACTTGATTCAACAGTGCACAAATTCTTTTGGTTCATTGAGGAGGGTATAGTGGGAGGTAGACTAGATTGTCATGCAATCAAAGATTCTTCAAAGATGCATTCATTTTGAAGCTCAGATGTAGGCACATGGACCATTTGGACACGAGAGTTGACTTGTTTTTGTCAGAGTTGTATTCAGTGCGAGTGGGATCAATGCGAGTCAAATGAGTGGTTGGATACATGGTTACCACAGTATCTAACTCCTTTATCTCAAACAATATCCATGACAAATGACACAATGGAAAGTTTAATTGATTATGAATTGCTTTTAGATCTACTACAACTAGGACATATTTTTGTAGTTGTTGCATTGTAGGGGAATGAAGAGAGATTAGACTATTGGTTGGCTCGCTGTGTACGGGTAAAACATAAGCTAACACAACCGATGGAAGATGATGATGGTTTTATGTATCCTACAATTTTAGTTGTGGTTGTAGGAACTTGGTTGCGAACATACATGATTAGAAAGAATGCCATACCTACATTTGAAGACTATGAGAAACACAAAACCATTCTCATGTATTCACACCTTGTTATAGCAATAAATGTTAAGTTGTTGAAGTATCGTGCCAGACCAAAGAAAAAACAACTATGGACACTTAGTAATGTTGATCATGAAGCAATATTGGACACTCTTAAGCAAAGAGATGACCCTTCAGGCACACTTGAATAGAATTTTCAAGAATGGAAGGTAGAATGCTTATGTTCATTATGATTAAGTTCATTACTGTTCTTTATTTAATACTGATATTTTATATACTATTGCAATGCAGGTGTCTTTAATAGTGATATTTTGTATGCAACTTTGTGATATTTTTGGCAAGATTGATCATGGACCTTTTGCAACAATATCTAGCTCTAATCCTTTTGAAGAGGTATGCATCTTTTATAGTTTGCATCACTAGCTCATCATCATTCAAGTTGTTTAGATTAATATAGATACGTTATTCTAAGCATATTTTATATTGTGACAATATAGATTTCTCATTTTCCTACTTTTGCAATATTCCGGGCATGATTGATCATGGATCTGCTACAACAATAGCTAGCTCTGATCCTTTCAAAGAGGTATGCATCTTTTATAGTTTGCATCACCAACTCATCATCATTCAGGTTGTTTAGATTAATATAGATTTGTTAGTCTAACATCTTTTCTATTGTGACAATATAGATTTCTCATTTTCCCACTTTTGTGATATTCCTGGCATGATTGATCATGGACTTGCTACAACAATAGCCAGCTTTGATCCTTTCAGAGAGGTATGCAACAAATTACAACAATATAGATTGGTTATTCTAAGCATCTTTTATAGTTTTCATTACCATCTCATCATATTTTGTGTCATTTAGAATAATATAGATTGGTTATTCTAAGCTACCTTGATAATTTGTACAAGTGCTTGTCAGTGCAGAACATGAACATTCTACTGTTGTTGAAGACTGTGCCCTGAATGCCTCTAATAGGAAAATTTTGTAAAATTTGAACTCTCAAATTGGAAACAATGTAAAATGGTCATAATTGTGTATGGGCATAATCTATACCCAGTGATGTTTTTTTAAATATGGGTCAAATGTCTGGGATTGTATAAAGGGTATGTTTAAAATGTAAATGGGCATGTATTGTGGAAACTCATATGTTTTGTAAAGGGGTCTATTTTTGTACTTAATCGAGCTACAACCAAAGGTTTTCTTCCTTGTTCTTTCATGTCGGTATGCTCGTTTGAACCAAGTTTTGTAATATTTCCCATTTATATATAATAAATTATAGTGGCTTGCAACTTTTCGCTAACTAGTGTCATTCACCCACTTTGAGTTGACTAAACACATGTTTGGAATAATTTGATGATATACGCTAGCATTAATAACATACACTATATTCATTATAATCATGAAAACATTCATTTATCTTATAGCATTGGAGCAATTAATAGTGAGACATTTTGATTCAATGCATTAAAAATGAGTAACAAATTTCTAAATACCACCAAGTCCCTAGATATTCAAGAGTAGATGCAAAGATAAACATCCATACCCTTATCAACCCTTAATTATCCAATACCCCTATCAACCCTTAATTATGTTAGGTTGATTGTGTTTGATTGATTGGATTTTATACATCCTTGTACCTCATTGATACATTTTTCTATTAGGTTTTGCATTTTTTATGTTAAGATATAGTAAATTATATTCACTTGCAATTTGAAGTGTAAATCTCTTGTATTGTTAGAATGAGTACTTGAATGATCATGAGGTGTTGAGAGAAATATTGTTTTCATTAGTATTCTTTGGAATGCTTTGGATATTGTTGTAATGGCATTGAATAAAGAAGGTCATCAATGGGAGTCACGCAATCGTTGCCATCAATGAAATTGACCATCTCTCACATGTAATGCTTGGGAGTTACATTGGGAGAAGTGGATCATCTTTCCATAATGTTATGGGTTCCTACTTAGTTGATATGTTCATGATGGAGGGCTACCTTGAGTGCTATAATAATTACACGTTCAGGTGGTTCGTGGTTTTAAACTATCAAGAATGGTTTTGGTGGCAATGAGTTTGGGGAAACCACTTACATGGTTTTATCTTCCCATTGCTTTGTATAAAAACTTTATGTATAAAAATTATTACATGTCTTGACGTTATTTCAAGAGTGGAAGTCATGGAGAACTAGGTTTTGAAATAAAATGAAGAGTTAAAGGTCCAAAAATGGTGGTTTTTTGTCTTGAAAATAGAGTTTTTACCCTAGGGTTTGCAAAAATATTTGAGATACTAGAAGTTTTTTTGTTTTCTAAGCATATTGGGGCCTAAATAAAGGTTTCTAAAGTGGTGGAAAATTCTGAAAGGTTGTGGAAGTGCTACATCCAATAAACCCTCAAGAATTACACTAAAAATAGGGGTTTTTTGATTTGATGGTTACAGGTCTATATGAATGGAATCAAATTGTAAAATCTTTGTTTTCTTAGAAATTTATTTGCTGCCCCAAGGTTTTAGGGGTCTATGTGGTGTTTGAAGGCACGTTGCTTTACATTTTTGGGCTAATTGAGTATCCTGTTCAAGGGTGAATGTATAGGAAGTCAATGCTGGTCCGAAGGAGTCTATGTGGTTTCTCATATATGTTGAGTAACTTGGATATGGGTGTTTGAATCATTCATGTGTTCGTCTGGTGTTTTGGAAAATTGTGGAGTAATTGGACAAAAACTAGTTTCTCACTATTACAAGGGTTTAAGGGGGTTAAAGAGGGAAATGTGTATCTAGTTGCTTGTCAAGTTTAAAGGGAGTTCTAGAATTTACAAAGAGGTTAGAATAATCTTGTTAGATGCCTCAAATAGGTAGGTTGCAAAGAGTTTGTGATTGTGCCCTTGTGTCTACATCAATTTTTCACCTAATTTGACTCGGTCCAATGTAGCTTAGAGTGATTCAGTGTATTTAGGTACAAGAGAGGGCCATACCTAGCATAAATGTACCCATACAAACGTGTTGGAATAGTCCATTTGGTCGTACAAGCTACAGAGTGAAATTTGCACCACTTTGAAACTTTACACTGCTTGCATCTGACAACTTTTCCCTCCACTAAAAAGTCATCACCATAGGAAAACGCCTCCGAGATAGCAAAAAATGAGAGAGGTTTTTGTAGATGGTCCCAACATGATCCCATAGCCTTAGATAAAGAGTCTGTAAGCATCACGGTCTCCAAGAAATAGACCTTCAAAGATTGCTTCCTTTTAGCACTTTGTACTCTTAAGGGAAATCGTCAGTCCAATGTAGCTTGGAGTGATTCAGCATATTTGGGTGCAAGAGAGGACCATCCCTAGCATAAACATACCCATCCAAATGTTTTGGAACAATTTGTTTGGTCGTACAAGCTACGAAGTGAAAGTTGCACCACTTTGCAACTTTACACTGCTTGCTTCTGACAACTTTTCCCTCCACTGAAAAGTCATCACCACAAGAAAATGCCTCTGAGATAGCTAAAATCGAGAGAGGTTTTTGTAGATGGTCCCAACACAAACCCATAGCCTTAGATGGGGAGTCTGTAAGCATCACGGTCTCCGAGAAATAGACCTTCAAAGATTGTTGTGTTTTAGCACTTTGGACTCTGAAGGGAAATTGCCAGTCTAATGTAGCTCAGAGTGATTTGGCATATTTGGGTGCAAGAGAGGACCATCCCTAGCATAAATCTACCCATCCGAATGTGTTGGAACAGTCCATTTGGTTGTACGAGCTGCAGAGTGAAAGTTGCACCACTTTGCAACTTTACACTGTGTTGGAACTATTAAAATCTGATGATTTTTGCATATTTTCATGCCCATTGAGTCTCCATATGAGTCTTTCCTTATGCATATTTCCTTCATTTCATAATTTTTTTCTCATATTTTGGCTCATATTTGTCCCCTAAATTATCTATATATGCATTTTTCACATTTTTGTCAATATCGACATAGGTCTCCCATTGTCTCCCCGACCCATGTTGCTTCTATGTTAACATTTGATTACTGTAGATGTGTTAGCGGGACTTTTGTTTTGTTTTGGCGACCATGGTGGCTTCTATAGGCATCAGTTTTGGATGTCGGGGTAGTGTTTCACCGAATCAAATATGTCTCCTTGACTATGCTTGTGATGGTTAATCGGCCTAACCATGTATCTTTAGAGTAATGTCATAGCGAGTTCAATGTGTCTCACCAACTTCATATATGGGCTTCTTTTGGTGAGACTGTGGTGGCTTCGACGAAGGGTCATGGCGAGGTACGGGTGTTTCACCGATGGTGCATAAAGGTTTATTCACATGGCTTTCGGCAAAGGTTCTGTTTTCTCTTGGCGAAACAAAGGTTGCTTCGGTATGACATGAGGTGGTCGACATAGGGTCTCTCTGATAACTATGTGCTACAACAACAGTGTCAAATGAAAAATTATTTCTGGTGGGAGACTTCTTATGTCTTGTCAACTTGAATATGATAGATGACTTTTCAGCCAGACTGGGAGTATTCGATATGAAGTCATAACGACTTCCCATTGTCTCACTAACTGACAACATGAAGAGATGCAATATCGGTATAGGTTGGGGTGATTTCCATAAGGTCTTGGTGAGTGACCTTCAGTCTCACTAATGGAAAACATGAGGATCTTTGTCACCATGAAGATTGATTTGTCTGGGCGACAATCGAGGATGAATAAAGGGGTTATCGGTATGACTCTGTGGACTCTTTGGGACCTCTCCCTGACCATGTGTTGTCTTGGCGAAGGCATTTAAAGATTATATTTATGCGAAAGTGTTGGTGACTTGGAAGTAATAAATATCTTTCGACTTGACATAAATGATCTCAGTATGTGCTCTCCCCGATACCATAGTGTTACAATGAAGGAACATAGGAAAATTGCGCGACTTCGGTGTAATGAGCAAGATGTCACAATGACTCAAAATGAATGAGGATCTTTGGTGAAATAAGGTTCAATCTATGAAAGGTCTCTCTGAGGTCGTGTAGTCACAGTGATAGTGATTAAAACAAAAGTGTTGTTCGATGATAATCTTCCTATGTCTTGGCAACTGGGAAAACAATATTGGCTCTCGGTGAAACTTAAAACAATCTGTGTGAGGTCTCCATGATATCTATGTGTTATAGCAAAGCACAGTGGGAACAAAGGAATACTATGTGGCTTCAGTGTGACCAACAGATGAGTTACAGTGAATGTGAAAGCGAAATACAAGTGCACAGGATGAAAATGAATGAATTTCCTTCAGCAGGACCATACACTATGTCTTGCCAACTATACACTAGTAAATAACAAAAATTCAAGTCTTGTGGCTGACATGTAGAATACTTGAAGAATACTACTGGCCAACTTGAATTGAGCCCGAATCTTGTGGGGGGCTGACATGAAGTTTCATTTTGATATTTTTCTCATGCTGGTGTATAAATAAGCATGTTGTAATTGTTAATTGGCACTAGAAATTAGATTTTTGATACTCTGCAAGTAGATGTAGTAGAATAAAATTATCAAACCAGAGGCTATTATTGCATGATATCACAATGGAGGTATTTATGAGATCCAGTTGATGTTGCTGCTCTTCTTTGGTGTTAATTATCTATTAAATTAAATGAAAATACTGCTAAGTTGTCTCCAAGATTGATGCTTACTGATTATTTAAATTGACATAACAAGTTTATGTTTAGTTTATTGATACACATTTGTTGTATTTGTGTGATTAATCAATTTGTTCTTTCAAGTAAATATTAAATCCTCTTCATTAATCACAGTAATCAGAATGATTTATTTGGATTCTTAAAGTAGAACTTATTGGTTACAATATCACAAGTTTATACAAGTTGTAAACAAAATGTATGTTAGATAATTTGTGTTTTCTCCAGAGAGTGTTGTTCATCCTGATCTCATTTAACTCCACATACCCAATAAGGCACTAGTCTCTACAATTTATCATTTTGAATTCTTTTAGTTCCTTACATCTAATTAGTTAAGCATTCACTGAAGGATTTAGATTAGAATATTGTTATTGTATTCAAGTTGGATTTCATCTATTCACCTCCCATTGCCATTGTGAACAAATTATTTCAAGAAGATAATCTCAAGTCAAGTCTGCATTATTCAGAAAGGTACACCCGCCCAGGTTTGAAGCACCTAAAGAGTAGAAGGTTGAGTTCTCTTGACCTTTTCTGTTACCCTAAAGCATATTGAGAGATTGGCAGCCTCTTGAGGCATTCAACCTACATTTTTGAGAGCTAACACACTGCTTGCATCTGGCAACTTTTCCCTCCACTGAAAAGTCATCAGCACAAGAAAAAGCCTCCGAGATAGCAAAAACCAAGAGAGGTTTTTGTAGATGGTCCCAATATGATCCCATAGCCTCAAATGGAGATTTTGTAAGCATCATGGTCTCCAAGAAATAGTACTTAAAATATTGTTGCCTTTTAGCACTTTGGACTCTTAAGGGAAATCACCAGTCTAATGTAGCTCGAAGTGATTCGATGTATTTGGGTGTAAGAGAGGACCATCCCTAGCGTAAACATACCCATTCAAATGTGTTGGGATAGTCTATTTGGTCATACGAGCTGCGGAGTGAAAGTTGCACCACTTTGCAACTTTACACTGCTTGCATCTGGCAACTTGTCCCTCCACTAAAAAGTCATCACCACAAGAAAACACCTCCGAGATAGCAAAAAATGAGAGAGGTTTTTGTAGATGGTCCCAACACAATCCCATAGCCTCAGACAGAGAGTTTGTAAGCATCATAGTCTCTGAGAAATAGACCTTCAAATATTGTTGTCTTTTAGCACTTTTGACTCTTAAGGGAAACTAGTGGGCAACATAGTTAACTTCTTCACAAACTTGGTTTGAAGTAATTTCATTCTTTTTTGTGCATTTAAAATGGATTTTTAAGACTTCCACCCTAAAAGTGACCTCTAAATAACTTCAAACACCTTAACTACCTCATTCTTATTCATTTGTTTTGCAAACAAGCATTTTCATTCGAAGAGGCTGAGCTTTGAATTTTTCTTGTTGTCCGATTGAATGCAGACCGTGACACAACTTTCTTTTTTCTAAAATTGTTCAACTGCTATGTTACTTGCATCATCTTGACTTTCTTGGCTTAGGAAAGCTCCTACTGCTATGTTACTTGCATCACATTCTACTATGAATGGTTTGTCAAAACTTGGTAAAACTAAGATAGGCTAGATAGCTATCTCCCTCTTCAACCTTTCAAATCCTTCATTGGCTTCTTTGCTCCACACAAACTTTGTTTTCAGTCCTCCTTTGATAGTGTCAAGAACCGGTGCACAAATTTCACTAAACCTTCTCACAAATTCCCTTTAGAACTGAGCTAATCCATGGAAACTCCTAACTTCTTTCCCTGTCTTTGGAGTAGGCCAACTAAGAATGGGGTATCTTGATGAGTTTCAACTTTTGTACTGCCTCCTCTAAGATGACATTATCAGTTGATCCTGAGTCTATGATGACCTTATAAACCTTACCTTGTATCTTGCACTTGACTCTAAAAAGAGCTCTCCTTTGTTTTTGTTCATCCTTGGTATGTTCTTTGATCAAAATCCTTCTTAACATGAGTTGTTCTCCTTTCTCTAAGTTTTCCACCTCTAGAGTCTCTACCTCTTCCTTTACCAATTTGATGGGGAGACTTACCTTTCAAGAGAAATCTTGCTCTTCCCAAGACCTATTCTCTAGTCTTCCTAGGGTATTCCTCTCTACCCTATTCAGGGATCTCTCCTAAACCCCTCTCACCTCATAAGACTCTCCACCAATTTCAAATTCTTCTCCATTACTCTCAATTTGCCACTAGGCTTCCCTGGGCTCCAAACTGACCCAAAGTGTCCTAACCAATCAAGGGGTTAGGAAATGTTATTCTACTATATCTTTGTTGATTTGAAACCTCACTAATCCATCTCATTGTATTCTTTGACCATTCTCCCATCGCTTTCTTGAAAAACTCCATTTTAGGCCTTGTAGCCTTTTGCCCCAACTAGGCCTCCTAGAACCTGTTTTCTTGGCTTTTCTCAAAAACGGTCTTAACAACCCCAAAATATTTTTTGATATTATTTCTAGTGGTACCCTAGGCTTCAATATTTACCAGGTTTAAGGTCTCCCAAGTGGCCATTCATATGACTGCCCTCATACCTCCCTAATTTCATGGGTTTCAAGGGTTTTAGCTCCTTTTTCCATCTTTGAGGGCTTTAATGACCTCCTCAACTCTCCTCCTTGCACAAAAATTTATGGAATACATGTTCCCACACTCTCATTCTCTTGATTAGCACAAAACAATCCATTTAGCAGCTTTCTTTACTACTGTCCTCTCCAAGCCACTAGCCAGAATGCACTTGCACTCGCTAGTGCTTGATAGTTTCTTCACTTCCCCTGCAAAAAAAGACTCCTAAACCTGTATGTACATTATTTACATAGTCCCCAACTTTATTCCAAGTTTCCATGAGAGGAAAGCCACAGGAACTCAAGTGGGACTCATTATTCACAAAGCTGGCCCAAATCAGCAATGAGTCCAAAAACCCAAAAACTTGCAAAACCTTAACCAGTTGGTCTAAATGACTAATCTAATGCTAGGTACAGTAATTAAATGAAACAAATGAAACACTCAAAGCATCAAGTTATTCCTTTCAATCCATTCTTGACTGGATGAATACTCAAACACAAAAATGCACTCAAAAGTTGTTGAATTCCAATCACACAAAAATACTCTCCAAGTCTCAATTCATGAAAATGAACTTATAACCTAGGTATTAGGGTTTAGATGACCTTATATTCCTTTCTCCCACATGATAGGACCCTTGGGTCGGACTTAGAACAACATTAATGCTATTTTTCAACTTTTAGCCCAAATTGCCAAGGCAACATTGCCAAAATGCTCAAATTGCCAAGATTTGTCTAGGAACTCATAAATTTCAAGACTCTAAGAAAAACTTACCCTAAAACACTCTTAAAAACAACCTAGGGACTTTATATCATAGTCCTTATTCCCTTGGTGGTTTTCTAGAACCACCTACAAGCCAAAAATCACTAAGATCTTCCAAAAGACCTTAAGGTGCTCCTACACTAATTTGGAGGATGAAACTTGTTTGGATTTGTGAGGGAAATTTCATAGAAAGGTTGCATCTATATGCCAAGCATAGTGGATTTTAGCATCACAATATTTTTCTAAAAAAAACTTTGATCATTGTAATCTTGGTTATGAGCAAACAATTGAAGCAAAAAAAGTGTAATCATCAAGTAAGTTATTTGAATTAAATAATCTATTCCAACCAACTTATATGTGTAGATATATTTATCATATGTGAATGTTTTAGATCTAAATATCTTTTTTAATTGTTTTGGTATATTTTCATTGAATTATTCTAAATCTAAGAAATTTGTATGAATAATTTAGTTAAGGATCATTGAATTATTCCAAATGCATGAAATTTGTAGGGTTAATCATATGAGTATCTAGTTGTTACTTATGCAATGTGAAATAATGCTTTGAGTTTGAAATATGTGCAATGCAATGTAATCAGCAATATGAATATAAACTACATAATATTTAACCATTCTTTTTATGCTATTATACACTGCTATTTAACCATTGCTTCAAAGAGTTTAATTATGCACATGAGGAGGAAACTAAATTTCGATTGTCAACTTCTATATATATCAAATTATCCAATAATCAAGTGTATGTCCATATACAAAAATGCAATCAACACCAAATCAAACAAAGTTTTACAATATGTGGCATATGGCATCTCAGTATCTATTCAAAATTTACATGCCAAAATGTCTATGTCATCCTAAACTACTAGTGGATCATCAAAATGGAGCCTCTTTGAAGCACTCATTGGCTCTTAAGGTAGCTGCACAAGAAAAATTCAAACCACAACTGAGATTAGATATACTGTATAATTTAAAATTGAATAATTAACATAAAAATCAATACACATTAAAATTGAAATCTTGATTACCTGAAATATACGTCTCTTTGAAGGGTCAGGAATCCTAGAATATACCCCTCTCAAAGAACTAACCAAACCAACTTTTGTAACGTCAATCTATATATGTGAACAAAAACATGAAATTGATCCAAGTTAGCATAGAATTTTCAGTAATAAGAACATATTTACAAGCACAAAATAAAATAAACACATACCTCTTTAGGTTGATCTTTTTCTGTATCTCCTTTAGGTGTCTCAACACCTCCTCCTTGAGGTGTTTCAACACCTCCTCCTTTAGGCATTCAAATACCTACTCCTTCAGGTGTTGTGGAACTTATCAATAGTGATGTATAGCTCACAACCACCTATACATAAAAATGACAAGTACATATGAAACTACAAATCTATGTCAATGCATGCATAATCAATAAAAGATCTTATAAATTTTAATTCAATCAAATTTGAGTTCAATTACCTTTCCCTTATCCAACACCGTGCCTCCATAGTCTGGAGATAATCACACCTCACTCGCACTAGGTGTTTTCTACAAGCAGAGAGTAAGATAAAAATATAAGTTAATATATAATTTCATTATTGACAATTCAAATGACAAGCAAATATAAAGTAAAAAAATGTAAATGAGTGAGTGAGAAAATACATAATGTGTGCATGTCGATGCCAAATAAAATGGCCCTAAGCTTGCTATCCATCACCTATGTGAGCTCCTCCTCAGACATTAACTATTAAATAGACCATGTAAATAAATATTAGTACTTGATACTATCTTTTACTAATATTCATTTTTAAAAAAATGAAAGTTATGAATTGACACCTTAAATGTTACTTGTGTAACTACTCCAATTTCTGCCTCTCTAGTAGGAGAGGACTTTGTAGGGTGTGCTCCACTCCCCTGCGTGTGATCTGCTATAATCTCTACATCCTGGATGTCATAATCAGAAGTGTCTAATGGATTCTTAGGGGGTTGTACAATAGGACCCAAACATATTTTTTGGCACAATTGAAAATATGTGGCACACAAATATGTGGACCCGAGGAGGCTGATGCAGTAGCACTGGATCCATCCCCAAGATCACCAGACTATGGCTGAGCTACTGAAGAAGCATGGGAAACCAAAAGACCACTCAAAGAGTGAATGGCCTGGATAGTTTGTGTGGTTGCATCCTTCGTAATATCTAGATGTTGTACTGGAGGTGGTGGAGGAAGGGGAGGACAGGGAACATGTGGGCACCTAACTACTCTAGTTTCCCCTAGCCTATCTTGAGGTATACCTCTACCAATGCCCTGGAAGGGTTTAATGTCAAAGTAATTGACATGATGCCCTAACAAAAACTCAGCATATAATTTTTTAATAAAGTAAAAAGGTACATCAATATTATTGTTGGGTGGTTTATCAAAAACCATACACCAACGATCCCAAAAGTTATCTACTGTGCCCCTATGCGTGCACCATTTTATAGAAAGTTTTGTCTTGTTAACATTAACTGGCAAACCAGTGCTAGGGTTAATAAATAAAGAGGCTATTTGGGATTTTGTTATTTGGAGATATTTCACATCATCATAAGAAATTCCACATGCATAATATTGCCTCATGGTTTCTCTCGATGAATGAAATGCATTATGTTGGAAGGAGAGGGTTTCTATATTTGTAATTATTCCTGTCAAAGTGGTTGACATATGGGATAATCGAGGGATTTTACTATAAACATCACAAATTCCCCTCAATTGCTCCAATTTTTCATGAATTAAGTGTTCAATTGATGGTTGTGGAGGTGGTGGAGCATTTCAAATTTCTACATTTTGATTCTTAGGTTGTGGATTTTCATTTTCAACTGGTGGAATTTGTGCATTTTCATTATTGGCAGCCATAATGCCTGATTAAAGTTAAAAAATAATTAATCTAAAATTATACAATTTAAATGAAACACTTTTTAAATCAAAATCCATTAAAAACATTAATTTTTTTTTATCAAAATCTATTTTGAACTCAATTATTTCATAAAAATTCAATCAAAAACCCTATTTTGAAAAAAATCCACAAAACATTCATTTTTTTATCAAAATCCATTCTCAATTCAATTTTTCATAAAAATTCAATCAAAAACCCTATTGTGAAAAAAATCCACAAAAAACATTCATTTTTTATCAAAATCTATTCTAAACTTAATTTTTTCACAAAAACTCAATCAAAAACCCTATTTTAAAAAAAAATCAACAAAAACCAAATGAAATTATTCAAATCTAAATCAAAATTGACTCAATCAAATGAAAATAAATAAACTTACCTTTCCAAATCGAATTTATCCTATATCAGATATTCGTTACACGAACAATAGATGAACAGTGCGCCCGTGGGTTCTTCTTAGCCGAATGATTTCAAAAAAGAGACAAAAGTGTTTAATATATACTTTTTACAAATCAGATATCTGATTTGAATCAGATATCCAATTTAGATAAGATATCCGATGTGTAAAAGTAGCTTTGGTGTTTGGTATGGTGACACCTAAGCCTACAAATAGTCAACATGTTCTTTTTGCATTTTCTCGGTCGATGAAAGACATGTTTTTTTCCCCATTGCCACTTTTTGGCCCACCATTAACCTGCACATACCCACATACATACATACAAGAATACATGTACATACAAACATATAGATATATAAACATACATTCAATATAGTAGCATTTAGCCTAAAGCAAGACATAAGACGAGTGCGTTATATCACAGTCATGTTATGTCTTGCTAGACATGCTCCCCACAAATGAAAAAAGCCATGTCAAAATTGAGATTTAACGCGAGCATGTTATATCTTGATTTGGGAATTCCAAAGCCTTGGGATTGGTATTTTCCTTGGAATACCAACCCAAAGGCTTGGAGGGAATTCCCAATGACCAGAGATGTGTTTTTGCAATTTCTATAATATTTCACATAATCAGGTTTGTGCTCACCATCAAGATTGCATGTGGTTCAATATCAAACAAATCCAACATATGGGTAATGTTAGGTTCTCTCTTAGCTATCCAATGATGTAATTTTTTTCACTTTTTGATAATGTTAAGCCTTTCATCCATAATTTATTTTGTTTGTATGCCTCTTTTTTGGTAAAAAGCAGTGTTTGGTGCCTTTTTCATTATAAATTAACCACTCACCAAAATTTTAATTAAATTACATTTTTAGAAACTAGACTCCATTCTACAAAAAAAATTAAAAAAAAAAATTCGATTAGTTTCCAAAATTTGTAGGGGTAGCACTACCAAAATTTTGTTTTTCAAGAAGTGTCCACTTCGAAAATTAGTAAAAAATAAAGTATTCATTAAAAAATTATCATAAAAATCGTGCATCAACTACATATTGTTAGCTAACTTTTGACCATAGCGATTTTAAAAATACTAAAAAAAAAATCACCGTGCTAGGGTCGTACAAGAGTTTCTATGTTATGTTTGTCTAAGAAAAAAAACACCAATTTGTGTACATTCCTTATTTGAACCACTTAATCTCTCAACCATTTTTAAAAGAAATTAGTAGTTTAGAAAGTAGACTCAGAGCACTTTGATCCTTTTTTTTATTCCATATAATTTTTTTGAGTGTAACTATCCTCAATTTCACATCCAAGGACAATATTTCCTAATTTAAGAAAAAAAGTGGCCACTTAAGTCCCCTTTTTGGGAACCATCTTTGTGCACTTACCCCCATTCTCTTTAATTTGGATTTCTATATGAATAGTTTCGGTTAGGTTGGTGTTGTTAGATATGAGTTTCTCTTATTCTTATTTTCTTTGCATTAGATGGCGTTCATCAGGAATTTTCTATGTTGGGAACTTGTGTTCCATGTACTATGACCGATGGAAACCAAGAGGTCTATGATTTATCTTGAAAATTGTTTCTTAAAATGATTCTTTGAAAATTATGTGTGAATTAATGGTCATGTAACCATCACAATTGGTTCGGTCGATTGCACTACCCATTGCTTAATAATAGTAGACTGATAGAATCAGTATTCAATAAATGGATTTGTTCAAAACCCGATTACTTAGAAGGGAATCAAAAGAAAAAGATCATTGTTTGATGGGATAAATCTGGTTATGAATTTACTTTATCGTGTTGAATTGTTCAAAAGCATAGCCTTCATGTAAAAGAAAGAATATGATGATTTACCAAGAATATAAACTCTCTCTAAAATTCTGGGAAAAGTCATCACAACATATTGAATTGTTGTTTTGAATCCCTTGAGAGAGATTACACTATTAATCTCTCTAATCAAACTATAAAAGATATTTTATTGCTTTACCTTAGAAGGATTTGAGTATGATGATCCTTATATTGATTTGTAGATTAGAAGAGTTGAAAATGAAGACTCTCTAGTTGGCTTAACATTAAGTATATTTTATTGGGACTTTTGATTAGACTTTATCTTTATTGATTAGGATTGTTTCAATGAGATAATTTAGAGAAGATTTATAATATTGATTGCTTATACTTCAACTAACCTTATCATAAGGAAAACATCATTAGGAAGAAGAAGACTTACATGACACTTTATGATTCTTGTTAGGAAGGTAATTATTATAGTTTCTTAATAGATGATAGGAATTTTTTACATAAAAATATAGAACATAAAATAGTATAAAGTAGATACCATTTTCAATTGTATCATGGTGTATTGTTCAAGAAGAATCTACCTAACAAGTTAATATTATTCACTCAATCAAGTTAGGGTATTCGGAATTACTTATGTTCAATAAATGGAAATAATTATTTAAAACGTTAAATTAGATTATCTTTTAAAATGTTGATTACCTTTATAGTCATTTGATGGATGACTTGTTAATATATGTTGATTTCGTGGTTGTAACATTTATTTTTGTGTACATATTAAGTAATGTTTTGATTCAAAAAATATATTCAAGGGTATAATGTGTTGACTAAATGATTTGACTAGATAGAGTGTCTTGGTTAAGTGTTTATGGAATTATTTATGTTGGATTTGTCTGTGTAAAGTATGTTTGAGATTCTTTTCCTTCAAGAAGTGAAGAGTTAGTTTATATGGAAATAGTCTATCTTTTATTATGATGAATATTTAGAAAACATGAAATAGTTTCATTGTAACCCCATTCTCAATCCTATGTTTCTATTATTTGTTTGAATCATTTGTATGAAGTAAAGAAAATGGTTATTGATTTGGGAATAATTGTGGGTTATTGTACAAATGTTTGATTCATTATGGAATTGGGAGTCTTCCAGAGGCTTGGGGAAAATATTTTTTTGGTTGAATTGTTATGTTTGAGACTTGAATTGGTTGATGTGATACTTACAATGTGTGGTTGAGGGTCTTTAGCCATGAATTCTCTATTTGTATTGTAGTTGTATTTGAGAGGGAGATGGTCCATGCCTTTCTAGGGACATGTATTTTGTGATTTTCACTTCATGTCCATGGTGGATTTACCCTATTGGTTTTATTAGGTCTCCTAGTTTCTAATAGGGGGAGTGACTCTCAATGGGGGTCGGCACACAAATTTTCATCACGGTAATCCATGTGATAGTTTCTTAACTTAGTGATAACTTAAAATGAATTAAGGGGATGGGTAGCTTACACCTTAATCAAGATAAGTCAATTCCTTGCCCATGCCTATAGTGCTCATTTAGGCTAAGGATGGGTTGAGAAGGCCTGGTTAGCAAGACAAGCTTCCTTGTCCTTGTTAAAGGAAGATTGGTTCTGCATGTGTCACCCTATGGGGCCAACGTCTAGTGAGAGACTGTCATGGTAACCATAGATGGGGGCCAACCTCTAGACTGTCAAGTTTCCCCAAGGATGTGGGTCGGCATCTAGGCTACCAAGGTAACCCATGTTAAGACCATGCGATGACACTCTTCCCTTTGTAGACTAGAATTCCCTTATTATGTTCTCTCCCCATGGTATGTGATGTTATTTGAAAGCAATGATCGATCTTATGTGTTGTTAAGCTATTGTAGTGTCAATTTTCCTCAATTTAGCCTTGTTATGTCAATTTTTGGTTGCCTTTTTTGTTGTTGTGAGAATTTATCGCTATCTCTTAGCATGAGGGGTGAGCCTTAGGGTTCCACATGGTTAGGTGAATTGTGCTTATTCATCCATTATGTCCCCTTCTAGTTGTTCATGTGCATGGCAGCTACTCTTGGTGCTATGAACTTCGACACTTTTTCTAGTTTGAGTGGATTATGTTTCATGTACTTGTATTGAACTAAAAAATATTGTATCATGTATTGTAACTCAGATGTTGTAGACAATCAAAATTAGCATCATGCATAATCATATTCCATTCAACAAATAAATCAAGTTTATTTATCAATCTCCTAAAGTCATCAGCTTATATCAAATAAATCAAACTTGATCCTATCATCATCCCTTTAATTAAATAAATCAAACATATATTTAATTAAATCCAATTCATATCTCTCCTTTTCTTATTTATATAAATCAAATATCTAAGTCAAAAAGGTCAAACTAATCCTAATCATCATCCTAGCTAATTAATCTTAATTAAATGCTAATTCTAACCACTTGCATTCTTTAGATAATCCCACTTGCACAAATAAATCAATTTATTGATTTATTTAAATCAACATTTTCACTCAACATGGCATCCATGAGGAATATTCCATCAAGTTTGAATTCAAAAGGCAAGTTGAAATGTACATCCAACAGGGCATTTAATAAGTCTTACATGTCTCTTACATGTTCCCTTGCAAAGGTCAAACTTAGCATTAAATCTCATTTCAAATTTCAAATTTCCATCTCATGGGCACATTTCCCAAATCTTGCACATGCATCAACCACTCACAACTTGATAAGTGGCCTCTTCCTATTGGCCAGATCTTTAGTCCCGCATCCTCCATGTTTTTGATAAAAGGGGGATAAACGGGTTTTACAGAGACCTGAAACCGCGGAGTAACATTACAGGAAGAGACCAAAACGGAGGTCCAAAAAATAGAAAAAATGCCAGAAAGATAAAAACTAGCATAAGCAGGCAACAACAAAAAGCCTTAAAGAAACCAGAAAAAGGCCAGCAAACAGAAAAAGCTGGGCCCAACCATAGCTAATTCATAGAATTCAGGAGCTCATCCGCAACCTCTTCCAAGTCTGCCATTTCCTGAACTCCCTCCATAAAAATTTGAGTCATGTTTGGGGTGGTCAGGGCTTTCCTTGTCGTGCTTGATCTGGTACATTTAGAGATTCCAGCTTCCTCATCCTGGTCTTTCTCCTGATCAAGATCAATAATCAGAGCTCTCTTCTGGGTTTTCTCTAGTCTTTTGAACATTGCCCTGATGATAACATAGTTATGTCTGGCAATTCTATAGTTTTGCTTAGCAATTTTTTTCATAGTACCTTTGATTTTTTCAATATCATTTTCAAATGTGCTAGCCTTCACATTGTAATTCTTCTCTACTTCGAGCTGAATAAACCCTACAACTTTGGCTTCAATTTCCCCTAGCTTGCTATAAAGAGACAAATTTTTAGTTTTCAGCTCACTTATTTCATGAAAACCCCATTTGGCAGAATTCAACTAGTCTCAAGAGCAGCTTTTGGCATTACCAACGAAGTCAAAAGGGGGCTCACATTCATAATTGACCCCAAAAATCATCGACTCTGCACCTCTCGGGGGGGTAAAGATCTCCTATTGAATATTCTGGGGAACGTGGGGGTCCTCAAGATTAACCTCGGCCACCTTAGCAGAAATAATAGGGGAGTCATTGGGGGTAGGAAACAAGCTTATTAACCAGAGAGCTAGAGCCCACCAAATTGGCATTAGGGTTTGTGTGGCCAGAAGCAGAAATAGAGCAAGCGCCAGAAGGTTGAGGGGAGCAGCCAAAGGCAGAAGGGGGGGCAGAGGAGGCAAAGAGCTCTTGACATAGTCAGGGGAAGCTTTGGTATCAGAAATGCTAGGCTAAATATCATCTTCATCAAGCTCCAAAGGTGCTATAGGGTTTGGAGAGGCAGGCATATTCTGAAAGTGCTCATAGATGAGCCTTAAAAGACCCGTGTGAAGAATCAGGTATCTTTTAGGGCTTCTACTGTGATCAGAAAAGTTATTTCTTAGGGAACAGAGCAAGAAGAAGGGGATAGAGACATGCACCTTATGCCAGAAGTGATTAAGCAACATGAAGTGATATCCATAAACCCTAGTGAAGCGACTGTCGAGAGTGATGTACTCCATGATAACCCTTAACACTTTTCTCCATAATGCTTTATAGTGTCCGCTTCATAGTAACTATTCGTCATCTTGACAAGTTTTTGCTTCTCCGTTTCAGATTTGGGGAACCTCAACACAACTTCGTTAGAGAATTTCCTATCTTTGAAGAATTTATTCTCTTCCATCGGAATGCCAGTCACCTCCGCAATCAAAGCTTCATCAATCTGAACTTTCCTGCCAAAGAGGAGAACCTCCCCATTGTTCCAATTCTTCTCAAAGAAATCTGTAATCTCTTCCTTAGGGCCATGGAGTTTCTCAATGAACGGAAGTAAGCCACCCCTTATTTTACTCCAAGTTTTGGCGTTCTTGGTGTGTGACTCAAAGCTGGTAGGTTCAACCCTCTTCCATTCCCCACCCATTTTTGAGATATTAGTTCGAATACAGTTATAGACAGAAAACCTATTCCAGAAAGTTCCTTTGCTTCGCAGGACCCACAAAGCATGCCAAAGTAAATAATTTATCAGCTGGATCCTCTCGGCCCCATTATATCTTCTAATCTTGCTATTCATGACTCGTAATTTCCTCATTATTATAAGACGTCGCCCTTTTTCCGTTCACCGCATCGAGCTCCAATAAAGCTTAGACATCGAAGTGGAGGTCAGTATTTTTATGCCACGTGAGGATTTTATCACTCTTAACTCCCTCATTGGCAAAAAAATCTACAACCGCGTTAGCCTCATGGTAAGCATGAGTTATTCTTATTCTGTCGAACTTACTAAGTAAGGCCTTGGCATAATCAATCCAATTTTTTATCGACCAAGCTGGCTAGGACCTACCACAAAGGCTATCAATTATATTTTTTGAGTCACCTTCGAGCTATAGATTTTTTCAATTAATTACTGCAACCATGTTGATTATGTAATAAGCCCCCACCGCTTCTGCCACGTGATTGGTTTGGACCCCTAGAGGAGTGGCAACAACTCCCATAAAGTTACCTATCGAATCCCTTAAGACCCCACCACACCTAGCCTTTCCTGGGTTTCCTTTGGCCGCACCATCAAAGTTAGCTTTGGCCCATTCTTCCATAGGAAAACTCCAGCAAACACCGTCCCTAGATTTTTTGGTAGAATTAGGGGCATTGGTAATATCCCATTTAATTCTCCATTCCCTGGCAATCAGGCTGTAAAAAGGAGAACAAACCACAGTCTCAACCTTGTCTTCCCTGAAGGGGACAATAGAGAAGTTTTCTTTGATCATCCTAAGAATTCTCTCAAACACAATTTCCTCTGAAGACTCCTTATCCCTGAAGATTCGGTTGTTTCTCTCTTTCCAAATTCCCCAAGTCACATGGGGGAATGAGAAGGCCCACAGTTTTTTAATAAAGGGGTTGAAAGAGGGGGGTTTCCATTGAGCAAAAAAATCCTCAACCGACTCTGGAGGGACCCAAGAAAAATGCCAGCATTTCAGAAGCTTGTCCCAAACCAAGGAGGAGAAAGGACAATGGATAAACAGGTGATTAACTGATTCAACATTGCTTTTATAGAGGTAGCATCTATTGGGGATCAGAAATCCTCTTTTCCTAAGATTATCCGCAGTAAGAACTTTATTTTGCAGCAAAGACTAGAAAAAAATGTTAACCTTAGGTAAGAGATGCTTGATCTAGGCTTGCGACCACAGAGGGGGAGGGTTAAGAGCATGAGAAATCCAAGAAAAGGCAGAAGAGACAGAAAAGCACCCAGAAGGCTCATACTTCCAGATAAGACTATCCTCTTGATTTAAACAAAGTCTAATAGCATTCAAGGAGGAGTAAATAGAGACCATCATAGGGTTTATCAAGGGAAGATTGATCCACTTACCATCCTGCCAGTAGTCTTTAACAAAAAGGCCAAAAGTATCTTTACAAAACTCAACCCATCTACTAAGATTCCCATCCTGAGACAACAATTCATCATGCAGCGAACAATCATCCCAAAATCTAACCTTGTTTCCATTGCGAACCTACCATTTCAATCCCAGTTTCACCAGCTTTATCCCTTCAGTCATGTAGTTCCAACAACTTGATCCTTTCAGGAGATTGGGATTCTCAATAAGATCTTTGAGGGAATTTTTATTCTACAAATACTTGCTTTAATTATTTCACTCCATTCACCAGAGGAAGAAAAAAGTCTCCATATCTGTTTAGCTAGGAGCGACTTGTTCAACATTCTGATTTTTATTAGCCCTAGGCCTCCATCCTTTTTAGATCTGCAAACCAAATCCCATCCAACAAGAGGCATTCTTTTTCTTTCTTCTACTCCAGACCAAAGGAATCTCTTTTGAATCTTCTCAATGGTTTTAGCATATTTGGAAGGGATTTTAAAAAGACTGAGAGCATAGATGGGGAGATTATGCAAGGAAGCTTTAATAAGATGGAGTTTTCCGGCTTGGCTTAGGTGATCTCCTTTCTAGCCAGAGAGTTTTTTCCAAAATCTATCAACCAAAGAGATCCAAAAAGTATCCAGAGGTTTTAAACAAATAGCAGGAAGGGACTCAATCTTGCAACCAAGAATTCCAACAATCTTTCTCTATCTTTGCAAAGGTGTATTAAAGAAATACAATGAACTTTTTTGTTTATTTATCACTTGACTAAAAGCTCTGCCATAGGTATCCAATAGTTTCTTCATCTCTTTAGCTTTCGAGACAACAACCCTTCCCATAAGCAAAGTGTCATCCACAAACTATTGATGAGAGCATATCAGATTGTTCGATGATGGTTTAAGCCCCATAATAGATCTTTTAGCAACCAATTTACTCATGTTTCTGCCTAACACCTCAGCCATAATCATGAAAAGGATAGGAGAAATGGGATCTCCCTATCTTAACCCTCTAGAACTCTAGAAGAAAGTGTGAGGGGATCCATTAATAAGAACCACCACAAAAGTAGAAGTGATAAGTTGTTCGATGAGCTGCAAAACCCTTTCATTGAAACCATAGGATTTTAAGATCTTAAACAGGAAATTCCAATCCACCCTGTCATAAGCCTTCAAAATGTCAAGCTTAAGAAGAAATCCTTCCAATTTAGAGACCAAGAGGGAATGAACATTCTCATGAGCATGGACAATAGAGTTGAAAGAATTTGTTTTCCAGGCACAAATCCATTCTGTTGAGGGGAAATTATAGAGGGAAAAATAAGAATCATCCTAGAGGTAAGCACCTTTGAAATAATTTTATAGAAGGAATTATAGAGGCTAATAGGTCTAAAACCTTCAAAATCCTGCACTCCAGGTTTTTTGGGGATAAGGACCAAGAAAGTGGCATTTAACTCCTTCAGCAGATTTCTAGAATGGAAGAACTCTTTCACCGCCTTCTCAACATCCTCCCTTACAATGTCCCAGAACCAATGGAAGAAAATTAAAGGGAAGCCATTAGGACCAGGCGCTTTGCTTCCTTCAAAAGAGAAAACAACTTTTTTAATTTCCGCATCCTCCATGTTTGGCACTCTTAGCATTTGAGAATGTACAAATAGAGTCTTCATCCTCAAGAAAATCCTCCACAACTTGATCCACAAATCTCATGCAAGGTCACTCTCTTCATTTGAGAAATGATCTTGTCCATCATTATCATTAGCTTATCTAAAGGGGTTGGGAAAGGGCTATTTTCCATATCAAAATAGCACCAATCCCCCCATAAGATCAAGTGTTTGCTTCGTTTAAGAATAAGGAGTAGTTATTTTTTATTATATTTGCTCAAGTATTTTATCTTTTTCTTTGTTCTCTAACAATGCAAATTGATTTTATGGGGGATTCTTATTTTGATCTTGCATTTTTAGGCTAACGATGCAATTTGTTTGCTTTGATTCATGCAATTTTGCAGATTAGGGATCTACATTTTGGCCCTAGAAGGAGGGAAAGTTCATAGCTTTTGTTTTCCACTAATGTTGCTTAGCATATTTATATCACTTCTAGGCTTCGTCTTTGTTGGTTTTCAATGGAAAATGGTTTATTTTCTATTGAAGGTATATATTAGGAGTTATTTTGAAAAAGCATGTGGTCTGTGTTTTGGAGGTAGCTAAAATAAATTAGAGGAGCTTGTTTCCATGGCTTCATTTTTGTATGCAAATTAAGCTACCTTTTTTACTTAACTTATCATGAAAAGCCTGCTTTTGTTGTATCATCTTTCTTGCTGATTTATTTGAACACACTGTCATCGAGAATAACAAATCTTTGCTTTTTCCATGCTTTTGATTTATGAATAGCAGAATTTATGAATGGGAAACAATCCTCACACCTTTAGTGCATCTTCCTAAAATTAATGTATTCTATGAGAGATCATTATTTTTTGACCGTATTTAGTCTGCAGGCTCATTTTATTTGTGCTATTGGTATGCGATCAACATCCTTAATAGTCCACAGGTTTTAAGACTTAGCACCTTCATTCAAAATTGAAAACAGCTGGAAACATGAAGCAACATTCAATTCTGTTCTAGGATAGGCACAAATGCTCTGAATAGTAAACAATAGCCTTTTGATCTTTCCTAGTAGCAACTTCAGCAAGTAGACTTAGCGGACTGCACCCCAATAAGACTTACACTCCTATGAAAATATATATTATGTGGCATTTCAATAAGAATTATAGGGAATAAGACCAAAGTTTTGATTGTCAGACTCAGGAAAAAAAATACACTTCAAGGCAGTCAATAGGATTGTACCATCTCTTTCTACCAGTCATTTATCGGTTTGCACCTGCCAATTCCATTTGCTTGAAAGTCTTTGTAGCCTTTTTGTCAAATCCCAGCTACGCCTATCCTGCAATCAATGCATTCCATGAATGAGATCTCTTTGAAGCTCAAGGCTGTCAGAGTCTCATATACTTCAAGTTTCTTATGCCTTATAACTGCATTTATTTCCTCTAGCGTTTGTTTTCAAAATATATATGTTTGTCTATAAGAAGATCTTGTTATCTGACAAATAGGTACGAGTAAATTATGCTAGCACTCTAACACACTTTTAGGTGGTCACCACAACATTCATCGTTCCTCTGGCAGTCACAAATTTATTGGTATATACATATAATTGCTAGAAAGGTGCATAATGCAGTGGTTTCTTTACTGAATCTAGTCATTCATTTTTAATTTTCTTCTGACTTAAAGCTTCTCTTCTATGCACATGCTACAATTGTTACAAGTTGTCCCTTTTAGTTTTTTCCAAATTTCAAAAAGAAATAGAAAATGATCTGTATCGTGGCTCAATTCAAGACACTGTTTACTCCTTAGGATTTCAATTTGTTTTGTTCATAGCCTAGCAAGGAAGAAGGCGTGTGAAATTTTTTGAAGGGGAGGTGGACTGATAGAGAACATATGATTAGGAAATCTCTTATAGACATACCACTTGACTTGGTTAAAAGCTGTCAATCTATCCATTTGATATTGAAATGTTGTCCTTTTAATAAGATGAATGATTTTAATGATAAGCTACACTGACAGTTTCTACCATAAAATGCATCAAATGAATCACACCAAAATGACGTCTTAGATGAGGGTGCCATCTCAGATTATGGTAGTTGGGAGATATGCCAAAACCAAAAACCATCATAGACCGATTCTACAGTTTGGCAATGATTCCAACCACTGCTTCAAATCCTCTACCCTGCATTTGCTCAAAATGCCATGTCAAATAGTAACATACCTTTGTTGAGGTACCATATCAAACTCTATTTAATTCTTTTTCCTCAGTGGCTATGCACTCTTACTGTGAGCTCTTTGTTCTATATTCTGGTCATAAATCATAATGTGCTAGAAGGTTGGTGTAGATGTTTTTTGTCTTTGAATTCATATGGTATTTACTTTAACGCTGCCTAATATGCGGGGAAAAGTAAAAAGGGATAATGAATACTACCAGGAGGATGATTTATAGTGAGAGAAATAGTGATACTGTGAAGAAACCAAACATGGCATATTCTTATTTCTTCCCTCTCTCGACGAACCAAATGCATCGTATATTGTAATTAGGGAGCGACTATTGCATTTGTTGGTTGCAGTAAATTCAAAGTCTTTATTTAATGTTTGTGTTGATTAAAAGTCTTTATCTATTGTTTATTGTTTCACACCTATCAAAGGCATACATTTGAAAGCTCGTTGTCTTTAATACATCTACTAGCTATCCTTTCTCATGTGTGAAAATTCCATTGGCTCAAAAATAAAGTATGTACTCATGGTCAAAGCATTATTTTGCTAGGGTTTATTTTCAAAACTGCTTATAAAGTCCAATTTCACATCCTTCAACGAGACAGGTCAACACTAAAAGTTCATAAGTTTTGGAAAAAAATTGAAATGAATACTTGAAATTGTTTGAATTCATAAGGAGGTGATATTTGTTTTAATATTCACTAACCTATCATTTTGATTTAAAGCTCACTAAGGGAAACCTCTTTTTTTCTTTCTTTCTTTAGATATGAAGTGTTAAAATCAATGGTCCCTTCATAAAAATAAATGCAAATGGAAATGTTGTGGTATTTATTGGGTTAACTTCATGGGCCTTGACAATTTTATTTGCTAAACGTGCCATATGCATATTTTTATTGTTTATCTTATATAACATGTGCACACACCTAAATTTTGGTAACTTTGCAATGTTCATAGGAGAAGGTTGACATTGGAATCAAGCATTGGAATTAGGTGAACACAAAGCGAGATTGAAGTTGGAGAAAATTGGACATTGGCACTTGAAGATTGACAAAGAATTTTTAAATGCTTTAAAGAGCTTCCATCATATGTCGAAGTTTTCTATTTTGGGATCTTAAAAGAACATTTCATTTTATTTTATTTCATTGCAAAAGGTTAAAATTCAAACTTAGATACCTACTAGATTTCAATTTGGGCTAAAATTGAACAAGCAACTTCACACTTGATATTGGTGTTTTAAAACGAATCAAATCATTGCTTTGAGGGATAAAATGAATGTGTGACTTTATTGTTTTGTAATTATTTACAAAAAGTAATATCACCAAAAGACATATACGCTTCTCTCGCGCCTCATGGTGATCTTGAGAATCAAAAGGATTTTGGTGACATTAAGTTGCATAAATAATTCCCATACACAGTTCGATTTGGGTTTAAAATTGAACATCTTGTGTGAGTGTGAGTGAGCTTATTGCATGTGTTCTCCCTTTGTTTCTAAACAAGGGTTGATCGAACTATGAATAAGTTTATTCGCTTTTGTCTATCTTAGAGGACCTACCTTGGGGAAAAAGTACTCACCCAAGGGAACGACTCAACTGGTAACACTCTAAAGCCAAGAGTATTTCCAACTGGGATATAAATGTGGGTATTGGAGTAAACACTAGTATCACATGATTGGCTCCAATGAGATGGATCTGAAAGCGGACTCTCACCATATGGGTCAATCTCCATGAATGGAAAGTCTAAAATAGAACCCTTGTTTGTAGTGGCCAATTAATCCATTGAACAAGTTTATCAAAGTGGTGCATTGGAACTTAGATTCCAAGAAGTTACTTGCCATGTTTGATCTTGGCTGAAATATAGAGGTTAAGACTTAATTCTTAATAAACCTTTATATTTTTTCCTTGGTTGCATGTAAAATCATCACTTCTACAAAGGGCATGAGGCAAGCCCACCAAGAAAAATGTACCAATTTAGCTAGGGTTTTATATTGCTTGTGGTTTGAAAACATAGTACTTTTATCAAAAACATTTGAAAACCAACATTCAACGAATCATCAAAATTGCAAACCCTTTAGGAGAGGCAAATATCTTTGAAAAAATTCACATGTTATTTCTTTCCCTTGGGATTTGTATCCTTAGAGGCTTCTAAGCATTTGGATTTCACAGTTCGATTTGGGTTTAAAATTGAACATCTTGTGTGAGTGTGAGTGAGCTTATTGCATGTGTTCTCCCTTTGTTTCTAAACAAGGGTTGATCGAACTATGAATAAGTTTATTCGCTTTTGTCTATCTTAGAGGACCTACCTTGGGGAAAAAGTACTCACCCAAGGGAACGACTCAACTGGTAACACTCTAAAGCCAAGAGTATTTCCAACTGGGATATAAATGTGGGTATTGGAGTAAACACTAGTATCACATGATTGGCTCCAATGAGATGGATCTGAAAGCGGACTCTCACCATATGGGTCAATCTCCATGAATGGAAAGTCTAAAATAGAACCCTTGTTTGTAGTGGCCAATTAATCCATTGAACAAGTTTATCAAAGTGGTGCATTGGAACTTAGATTCCAAGAAGTTACTTGCCATGTTTGATCTTGGCTGAAATATAGAGGTTAAGACTTAATTCTTAATAAACCTTTATATTTTTTCCTTGGTTGCATGTAAAATCATCACTTCTACAAAGGGCATGAGGCAAGCCCACCAAGAAAAATGTACCAATTTAGCTAGGGTTTTATATTGCTTGTGGTTTGAAAACATAGTACTTTTATCAAAAACATTTGAAAACCAACATTCAACGAATCATCAAAATTGCAAACCCTTTAGGAGAGGCAAATATCTTTGAAAAAATTCACATGTTATTTCTTTCCCTTGGGATTTGTATCCTTAGAGGCTTCTAAGCATTTGGATTTCATCTCAATTTTCTCCTACTAAAGTCAACTTTAGGTAACCTTTGCCTTGATTTCCTCGATTTCTGCATAAAGTACTTTGTGGGATGAAAGGGAATTAGGACATTGGGAATTTAGTTGAAAACATAATCAAGAGTGTGTTTGTGGTAAAAAGAATCTATTAATAAAAGATTGAATCAATTGGATCCCACACATGTGCTTGGCATTTTTTGGTCATATGGTTTTATGCAAACATTGGTCTTTTGATTTTGAACTACTTTTAGAGAAAAGCATGTTCTTCACTATCTTGGCCTAGTAAACAAGTCCTTCCTAGGCTCATTTAGGATCACATCAAACACTTCATCCATCCAAACATTTATCATCTTCATCACCAAACAACTTTAGAGCTTTTGAAACATCATTCTAGACTTAGGTAAATCATCAAAATCTAAACCACCTTGTTTAGTTAGGTGTATGGGAATGCATCCTTTCTCATACATTTAATTGAATTAGAAATCCTTTGAAAAAGTTCGTCCTAAAATAACATCCAACATCTTAGGGTTTACAAGTTCATTATCCAATAAAAATAATCAAAATGAAACCCTAAGTCTAGCATTGATCCAAAGTCCCTAAACGTTCAACACTCATACCATTTACACCTTTCATCCTTCATCTTGTCATCAGTCCTAAGAACCTTAGAGGTCACTTTTGCAAAATGGTCAAAACACAAGGAGAACATGGAATACAAACTTGATCCATACATCATGAGTAATCCAAGTCAACTAAGATATCAAAGCCTCACAACGCTAATTGATTATCAACACTCATACGTATACAATCCATACATGGGATCATTACCTTCTACAATTGTCAATGTCACAACAAGTGTGAGTATGCCCAAATCGAAGATTGGAACACATTTCCCGATGGTAGATCTAAATCCAAACCTACAAGTCTGTCAACTGAACAATCAAAGCATGAGCCTCCAAATGAACAACAGCATCCCACCAAATCCCTACAAGCCAAATGAGAATGTACCAAGCACAAGTTTTCAAAACATGAATCTAGAAAACCTTGGGATGGATAAATTTCAAATCATATGAGTATTCCAAACATGAACAATGGTCAATTTCAACCTATCATGCCAAATCTGAGTGTAATTCCAAATCAGAACATTGTCCAAAATCAAACACAAGTACACACTCCAAATCTACTTAAACAAAAGCCAAATGAACTATATCAAGGGTGTCAAGATCAAAATAAAGAACAAATTTGGCTAGATAAAATTGGTACACTTACCAAAATAGTTGATTCATTGTGCCAAGAGACATCTCCACCACCATTATCCCTATCAACGTCATTCCTTGGTTTAGAGCTTCCTCCTTTACCTAGCACCAATCAATCCATCCAAATCAATCCACCTAACATCAATCAAGCCATCACATTAGATCTTTTGAATATTCCATTGACATAGCACCAACAGATGGTATCTAATCAAAGGACAACATTAATCCCTATAAATCAAAATTTGGTCTCTCAAAGACCTATCATCTCGGTCATTCCAACCATCCCTATCACTTCGATCATTCCAACCACCACTATCACACCCATCATATCTCAATCCCCCACTACCATGATCGCTCCAAGTGTATCTCAACCACTTGTTTCTACATCCAACATGATTGTGAATCTACCACCACTACCACCTAAACCAAACGTAGCAAGACAACATAACATTGCACTAAAAGCTCACCAAGCCTACCAAAGGGCCATCCAACAATATCTAGCCACGCAACAAGAAAAAAAAGCTCGACAAGTGCAACAAGCCTCTCAAGCTACCCAACAAACACAAGCACACACATGAAAAATGATAAGTTTTTGGGATACTGATGAACATTCAACCACTAGTTATAGCATTAACAATATCCCCACAGAAATTTTTGAAAGCATTGATTAAATTCACTCCATCAAAGAGCACATTGAAAATGTTTCTATCTCGTTTGAAGATCAAATCAACATATGTCAAGAGTCAGTTTCCAATCATGATCAAAATCCACCAACCAACAATGATCCAATTCAAGAAATGTCAACATCATTGGACTCTATGGTTGAAGACATTCACAATCTCTACACCACAATTGTTGAAAAAAATGATCAAGATCATTCCATCAATGAGCACCTTGAAGATGTTTTCACCCCATTCGATGATCAACTCACCATACATCAAGAGCCACTTTTTAGTGATCTCTTTCAAGGAGTGTTAGGATTGATTGATCCTATTGACATAATGCATGATCCATCGACCAATGATCATCTTGAAAATGTCTCTACATTGCCTTATGAGTTATAGGACATATCCCAAGAATTTATTTCAAAGCATAATCAAAATCTTTCACCAAGGTCTAGCAATGGTCTCGTTCAAGACATGTTGACACCCTTTGACCTCATGGTTATAGATACTAAAGGAACCCTAAACTTGGCACTTTATCTAAGTACACCTAAAGATCAAGAGGGTATTGAGCTGCTTCCCATTCCTAATGACAACATATGATAACCCTTTGTAAGTAATCCATCCTTTGGAACTAACTCATGTCAAGAACTTGATCCAAGGCATGTCGAAAGCAACTCTGAAATCATTCAAGATAAAGAATTTGTATCTTCAAGATACTACAATAATCTAATGGAAACTCTCCTATCTATGCAAGATGATCATATCCATGTAGCACATACTCCTCCATCTACCCATGAGATGCTTTCTGTGGATGGACACGTAGATGATCTTCATTCAGAACATGATTTATTTACTCCTAAAAGTATTACACAAAAGGAGCAGGTTATTGATTTGTATAGGAAAATGGAGTTGTCAACATCAGGATCAGATATATCTAGAATCTAGACTAAGGACATCATGAATAAAGATATCAAACATTATCTGCTCAAGGAAACATGTCAGATAGAATAGTATAATTCAGAGTTAGAGGAGCAACAAATTGAAACGTCACCTATGATGGTCATTTATCAAAGAATGCATTCTAAACAAGAGCTCTTAGAACTCAAAAAATTAAAGCATGAAGGCAATATTAGCACCATACTGGGGGCAACTTCATCTAGTGCAAATGTCAACATAAGGAGCACGAAGAATCTTTATGTTGAAACCATTGCCAATACTACAACCAGTCACGTCATGAATCTTCATCCACCCATCACCCCATCCACGAATTGGGACCAACATCAAAGGAAATATTTGAATCAAAGTACAAAGAACATTATCAAAGCAAGAGAAGCTGAGAAGCATAATGGAAAAATCAAATAGAAATGGATACCAAAGAATACAAAGAAAGATCATCCCTATCAAACTCCATCAGTCAAAGAAACTATGGGGAAAAAAAAGAGGGAAAAGTATCCATCAAAGATTTCCGCAAAAGCAAAAGCAGGCTTTTCAAACAACATACAAAGTGTATCAAACAGTTGGTCCTAATTCCACACACACTTTCGTATCCACCCATCATTGCTCATTTTCCAAAGGTTGGAGAGTCAAAGGTTCCAAACTGTCGACCGATCCATCTTTTATCCCTAAACACACTCCATCCATGCCTCCACGCATGATATCCAATTCTCACATCAACCATGTATTGGCAATGACCCTTTATCACAAGGATTCAGAAGGCACTCTATCGCGATGTGCGCACATAGACAAAGTCAACTCTGGTATTGACGAAGTAGATCAGGAATCTCAATAGTTGCATTCAAGTGCACATATCCTAGTAAATCAAATTCTTCAAGCAGGATATCAATGGCACATTATGATAGGGGCATCTACATCAGCAACACCTTGTGATTCAACATGAGCTTAAAATCTTTCAGAAAAATAAAAAAAGAAAAAAATATGAAAAAAAAGAAAAAAAGAAAAGGGATTGAAAATAATAAAGATAAAAATCATCCTCTAGTGAAAACCGCATGGGTGACGCTTTGGGCAAGACCATGATGAAAACCTGGAAAACAGGCATCATGTGTGGAATTGAGCATCTATGTGTGCCACTTCAGGTGAAAGCATCTCATCTCATCCATAATAAATCCAACATTCCATCCACCTCATTCATAATAAATCTAGTCATCAATAAACCATTTATCCAATCCATCTTTATCCATCAGCATCCATCATCCAAGTTATCTTGATCTTGAAAAAAATTTGGAGCACACTTTACGCTTGCTTACGGTAAACATCTTGACATGGGTCATTTTCATTGATCTTATCTTAACCAACGTTATCTAAGTTGTGAAGCATTATCCAAATGAACATCCTTTATCCAAACACCTTATCTTATCGCAAGATAATCCATATCCATCCATCCATACACCTATCTAGGCATTCATCCATGACATTCCATACATTGCTAGACACTGGGGGTAGATATTTACATGTTGCTTTGGGAATAAATTTTGATCTATATCCTCCAACTTATGTGGTGATCTGAACATTGGAAAATATGAAATCAAATTGGTCAAGCATCTATAATCCAAAAATCCAAATCACTAGCCCATGGCATATTTTGACAAGAACATGTTCTTTATCAAGCTACATCTTTCATCAAAGATCAATCCAAACAATCAATATCAGTCACATCTAATGCACCCTTCAAATGTCACATAAAATCATTCAAACAACTTTTGTTCCAAACCAAGCTTCATCAATCATGATCAATCAAATCCAATCAATCCATCATCATCTCAGGATATTCATCCTAATCATTGTGTTGCTTAACACTATCCTTGCATTGTTGTGTATCCACAACAATGTTATCATCATCAATCCTGATCAATCAATCATTCCATTGTTGTGTATCCTCAACAATGTTATCATCATCAATTGTGATCAATCAATCTTTGCATTATTGTGCATCGACAACAATGTTATCATCATCAACCTTGATCAATCAATCCTTGCATTGTTATGCATCCTCAACAATGTTATCGTCATCAATCCTAATCAATCAAATCCTTGCATTGTTATGTATCCTCAACAATGTTATCATCATCATCAATCCATCGATTCGATCAATCAACCTTACCTTGGTCTTCAACAAAATCCCAAACAGAGTACTAATATCGTCACACATGTCCATATCCAAAATGTCAAAATCATAGAAAAATCCTAAAACATCCAAAACATCAAAATCCAAAAAACATCCAATACATAAAAAAAAATCCAAAAACACTCAAAAAGTTAGAAAAATATCAAAAAAATTGGAATCCGAACTATGTTGTCTTTGAGCTTAAACATAGGCAAGGCTCATCTCTGATCAACCCTCGAGACATCAAAACCCCAAAACATTCGAAAAATCAAAAAATCAAAACTTTTGTAAAATCTTGAAAACACCAAAAACAGCCTCAAAATCCAAAAAACATTCAAAAAAACATCAAAATCCAAAAACATTCAAAAAGACATCAAAACCCCAAAAAATTTGAAAAATCAAAAAATCAAAACATTTGTAAAATCTTGAAAACACCAAAGACAACCTCAAAATCCAAAAACATTCAAAAAAACATCAAAATCCAAAAACATTCAAGAAATATCAAAAATCCAAAAACATTCAAAAAAATTGAAAATCAAAACATTTGGAAAATCCAAAAACACTAAAAACAGCCTCAAAACATTTCAAATGTTAAAAACATCCAAATATTTGAAAAAATCTATCTATCTCATCTCGCTTGCACCCGCAATAATCAATCATCCATAATAAACTAATCGTCACCTTCATCCTTTGGAAAAACAAATAGAAACAATCACAACAATCAGGAAAATCAATCTTCAATCGTAAAATAAAAATTGAAACAACAAATCTTTAAAGAAAAATCAAACTCTTGATCATTCGCAAACATGTCAGTCAACTTTATATCAATAGCCTATCAATCAACTTATCAAAACCATCATCATCCTATACAATGCATGTCCTAGGATATATCGTTCTGACAATGGGCATCATTTTGGATATCACTTGGATTCTTATCCTATCAAAACAAATCCCTTCAGCTCAAGATATGAAGAACATTGACTTGTTTGCATACTTGATCTTTTCTTATTGCGCTCATCCCAAGGACCTCTCAATGATATCCGAACAAAGGATTTAGAGAGATAGGAATGGGGTAACGATCATTTATTTTGTCTATTGTGCTTGTTGGACATTCTTGTAAAATAACTTGGCAAATACTTGCTTTGTTAGGTACATCCTAGCAAGGTTTCTGTATGTCAAGTGTGAACAAGAATAATCCTATCTGCTTGTCAAGTCAAAGTCCATCTCACTAGGTGCAACGCCATCCTGGTTCTTTATACCTTGATGTATCGTACCTATGTTTTTTATCAAACATAAGGTAAGTAGACCTTTTAAAATCCCAATCCTTGATAAGAAAATCATCATTTATCATCATCATCATCATCTATTATCATCATCATCTCTAATAAAGTCTCGTCAGATCATGGAGTTGTGGGATCCTCTTGTCATCGTCTCATTTCCGCACTAACATCATCATCACCAATGCATCCATCCTGCATCCACAAACCATCAGCATACCACATATCATTCATATCCTACATAATAGGAAACACTGATCATTTCACATACATTGCATTTGCATCATCATCATCATAATATAAATCTGTTAGTCTAAGCATCTGCATAAATCATCCATTGCATAATCATAGCATATCACATCATCCATCTCATCCATTTTACATCATATCATCATTTAAGTTGTTTAGGATAATATAGATTTGTTATTCTAAGCATCTTAAAATCATCCCATTTGCATCATCATCTGTAACCATCCATTTTAAACCTCTTTCTCACGAGATTGACCCTCAAATTGAATCTTTTCACTCAATCTCTCGAGGGGGCAATGTACCAGTGTACTTCTTTCCGCTGGGGCATTCGAAAAAACCAATTTTTTTTTTAATTTTGATCGCGGCAAGTTTATTCTTTGAACCAATGCAACAAGTACATTTCTTCAAAGAGGGGCAAAATGTAAACATGCAAAATTAGCATCATGCATAATCATATTCCACTCAACAAATAAATCAAGTTTATTTATCAATCTCCTCAAGTCATCAGCTTAAATCAAATAAATCAAACTCTATCCTATCATCATCCCTTTAATTAAATAAATCAAACATCTATTTAATTAAATCCATTTCACATTTCTCCTTTTCTGATTTAAATAAATCAAATATCTAAGTCAAAGAGGTCAAACTCATCCTAATCATCATCCTAGCTAATTAATCCTAATTAAATGCTAATCCTAACCACTTGCATTCTCTAGATAATCCCACTTGCACAAATAAATCAATTTATTGATTTATTTAAATCAGCATTTTCACTCAACATGGCATCCATGAGGAATATTCCATCAGGATTGAATTCAAAAGGCAAGTTGAAATGTACATCCAACAAGGCATTTAATAAGTCTTACATGTCCCCTTGCAAAGGTCAAACTTAGCATTAACTCTCATTTCAAATTTGAAATTTCCCTCTCATGGGAACATTTCCCAAATCTTGCACATGCATCAACCACTCACAACTTGACAAGTGGCCTCTTCCTATTGGCCAGATCTTTAGTCCTACATCCTCCATGTTTGGCACTCTTAGCATTTGAGAATCTATAAATAGAGGCTTCATCCTCAAGCAAATCCTCCACAACTTGATCCACAAATCTCATGCAAGGTCACTCTCTTCATTTGAGAAATGATCTTGTCCATCATTATCATTAGCTTATCTAAAGGAGTTGGGAAAGGGCTATTTTCCATATCAAAATGGCATGAATCCCCCCATAAGATCAAGTGATTGCTTCGTTTAAGAATAACGAGTAGTTATTTTTTATTGTATTTGCTCAAGTATTTTATCCTTTTCTTTGTTCTCTAACAATGAAAGTTGATTTTATGGGGGATTCTTATTCTGATCTTGCATTTTTAGGCTAACGATGTATTTTTTTTGCTTTGATTCATGCATGTTTACATATTAGGGATCTACAGATGTATATTCTTCTCTTGTCATCTTGGGGAAGCACTGTTGTAATGATGTAATATTGTAATTATTGTGAACTCTCTCTTGTAATGGTTAATGCAAATTTTGTATCTTGCATATGTTAGTTGATTGTAATGATCATAAATTTTGTTATATTGATGACATGATATGGAAAATTCTGATTGACCAGATCATTAAATGTTATAGATTAAATGAACCTTATATTGTTAGTTGAAACTTGTATAATTAGATGATTTATAATTCTTGTTAGTTTGGTTATTTTCATTCTAGTAATGTAGTCCTGGAGCCTTAGAGTAATTATTTGTGGATTCTTGTTAGCATATTTCTGTAAAATTGGTATCTTTCACTTCAAAACAAAAAAAGAATGTCTTGTGTTTTATGTCTTATAGCTTATTGTCCTGTAGCAATGCTTCAGAATGTAGAACTTTTCCTATAGGTTTGATGATTTTCAATATTCAAATGCAATAGAATTTTATGAGTTTGAAATAAATGAGTCAAAATAATACCTTTTCATGCACATATACTAACTGTTTTCTGGAATTTCAAAACATAGTTTGAACAACAATAACAGGAAGCTAAAACAAAGATTTAAATACACTAACAAATTAGTTAGAATGTTTCTATAGAGACTCATTAACCCATGGGCCAATGGGTCCTTGCTCAAGGTTTTAAAATTTGAAAATTTCAATTTTTTTCCTTTTGTACATGATTTTTGTTTCTAGTTACAAACAAAGATTTATGTAATATGTTTTTCTAGATTAGGGTGTCTACATGAAAGTGTAAATAACTTCAAATGATGAACAATATTACTATTTTTAGAATGCAATTTGAACCTAAATATGAACCTATATGATTGAAGAATGATCTTGACGAAAGTACAATGAAGGATTAATGCAAACCTAATGCAATTTTTTTATTGTCTTAAGAATTTAAATGATGCAGAGATTCAAAATTAAACCCTAAATGCAATTTTTACTAATTCAAGTTTAAAGAACCCTCAACGTAATACACCTAATGCAAATATAATACAGAATTTGTGTAAAACTTAGATCTAGGGCTGAAATAGACTCCAATTTTGAGAATTTTGTTGTCCAAAGTTGGTTTCACCAAAGTAAACTAAAGAAAAGTAGGATTTACTAATTTGAAATGGGAAAAAGTTGGGGTGATGAAACTATCTTCTTGTATTTCTTTAGGAGAAGATATCTCCACTAAGAATTGACTCACAAACCTTAGGTGAGTCAACTCAATGAGGGAATCTCCTAATTTCCTTATGATTGAGTATGGGGGTATCAACCTAAACAACACTTTTGGGAGAAAAAATAAAAGTAGTAAATCACCAAAATTATGCAAGATAACACTTAGATATTTTAGATGAAGCATTCAACTATGATAAACAACAAAGATCTAGTAGATCTAAGAAGAGTTAAACACTATGTATCTTTAACCAGAAGCACTTTCTAAAAAGGTATCTAGGACTCAATTTCCCACTTGGGAATAAGCCATTTATATAGGAATTAAAATATGATTTCACAATTCTTAGGCCTTGTGTCTACACTTGTGATTCCCCCAGGTCCCACTATCGAAAAGCTAGAAATAAATTTGGGATTTGAGTTTGCATGGCTTGACAATAGAAGTGATAACAAATGCAACTTTGACAACTTTTTCGTTCTTTCTCTTCAAGAGATCTTCAATCCTTCTTCAACCTAAGATCTGCAACACAAATATAAGAGGAAAAAATTGTTTATTTTTTGTGATTAGGGGTTTACCTTGGTCAAATCCCATTTGGGTAATTAAACCTTGAATTTGATTAGTGAAATATGAAAGGAATGATGAATGAACAATGCTATGTTGCAACTCACCAAACCCTTGAATAAAACTTTTGATGTCTGAAATGTTGAGTTTGATCTTGCATGAAATTACTTCAATGAATGTGGATTTTGATGCTTGAGTTGATGCTTGAATGCTTGACTTGAATCATTGAAACCTACATCACAATATTAGCTCCAAGAACATGCATGATTGCAAAAGACATTGACATGATTCTTGAGATCTTGATTGGTGCAATAAACAATTGATAACTCTATAATTTAATTCCCTTGATCATAATCTTTGCTCTTATGAAATTTAAATTATGTTCTCATGAATTTCCTAGGTGTTGAAATGATAAAGAGACCTTATATTTATAGGTATGTATCCTTAATTTCCTAAAAATTAAACATTACAAGCCAACATAAAAATTTAAATTTGGGATTATGAAAATACTACCAAAAACATAATTTAAATGTAGGTTCAAAGGCCTAGGGAGGACCCATTCACCCATGGATGCATGGATCTCAAGTCCCTAAATTCCTAGAACCCACATTGCTCAAGGTAAAGTGTTATGTGTTAGCATTAGTTGTTGTCGGATTTCCCCTTCATATGATGTAATTTATTAGGCTTGTAGATGTAAAATAGGGCTTATTAAGGAATAATTAAGTTCAATTTAATTGAGGGGACACAAAAAAATTGTGCAAATATAAAGGAGTACAATTTTCTACACTACAATAAGTTGAGACATTATCTATGAAATTTTGAAGTACACATTTTTACAAAATTTGATCTATAAAAATATGATCTTTTTCTCTAATATCAATATTTTGAGAGGCTTAGCTAAATAGGTAATTTTAACCAAATTTGATTTAAATTTTTTCTCCCAAATGGAAATTAAGGGTCAAGTGTTGACTAGCACTTTAGTTGAAGCGCCCTCACCATTATGTTTACCAAATCAAGGATCTTTTCATAATGACCATGTCTTTTCCTTAGAGGAAAATGAGACATGGGATTTATATTTCGATGGTTCTAAGTGTTAGTGCTATGCTGTTACCTCCTTCAAGTAAGCCAATTCCCTTATCCTAACATCTAAATTTCTTATATGCAATAACAAAATAATATAATATAAAGCTTTGGTAGCTAGTTTACATGCAACATTGTTCGTTAATATTAAAAATATTTGTATCCTTGGAGATTCTCAATTAATCATAAAATAAATTAATGGATCTTATCAATAAAAACAAGATAAACTATCTCAATACATTGACCTACCATTAGAAATATTAAATAATTTCTCCTCATATACTCTTGGCAATATTCCACGAAAAGATAATCAACATGCAAATGTTATTCTAAGTGCTACCTACCTTATATCCCTTCACGATTTATTTTCAAATTTCAAATTTACTATTCATAATATTACATCACCATCAATATTGAAAAAAATTAAAGATAATATAGTTTGTTGTCTAAATAATTCAGAATTGTGGTACACCCATATATTTCAATATTTGTGTGATGGTACTTTTCTTGATCCTACCACAAAAAGCAATCAAGATCATTTCCAAAAGCTCACATCACAATACATAATTGTATTCAATGTGTTATACCAAAGTTCATATAATAGTCTCCTTCAATGTTTCCTTAGGAAATAGAAGATTCCCATTTCTCTTGAAGAAGCCCATTTAGGTAGTTGTGAAGGGAAATTTCATGTTTGATCTTTGGTTCAGTAGTTACTTCATAGATCAATTGTTATTGGAAAAACTTGGAGCAATATTTTTCTTACTTCATTAAGGATTGTCCTAAATTTCAAAAAAATAACAATTTGATCCATGTTCTTGCATATGAACTTCATGCCCAAGAGTATATTTGGAAAATTCTGTCTAGGGCTTGGATCTTATTGGTAAAATTTTTCCTCCTTCTCAAGGACATACTTTTAGTATTATAGCTTCAAACTACTTCATGAAATGCATTGAAGTAGTTCCACTTTACTTCACAACAACTGAAGTTATTTATTATTTTATTCTAGATAACATCATATCATGATTTTGATTTCCTTCTACTTTGGTTTTTGATAATGTTACACCATTCAAGAACTAAGAAGTGAAGAATTTTCTTGATTTTTTTTTAATAGAATGTCATTTTTCTACACCAGTATCATCCAAAGTCAAATGAACAAGGAAAAGCTTCTAACAAAATGATTGAGAAATTTTTATAGAAAATTATTTATAAAAATAGTAAATATTGGCATACTCAACTATCCTATGCATTACAGGCCTATAACACAAGCATTTGTATGGAAACATGGTGTATTCCTTAGAACCTTGTGTATGGTGTTAATGTTGCCATGCCTTTGGAGTTAGAAATTTCCTCATTACATATTTCTCTCAATGGTTTTCTAGATAATACTTTCTACACAAAATAATGAATTCAATAAGTTGATATTCTCAATGAATAGTGTATACATGCTCTCAAACATCTGCAAGCTTATTGCAAAGGTCTTTCACACAAATATAATGAAGTTGTTATCAACCATTTATTGAAATGTGGTGATTTGGTGCTATATGAAAATTAACACAATGCCAATGTCGTGCTAGGACAAAAGGGAAAATTTAGCCCAAATTGGTTGGGACCCTATATCATCACTAAGGATTATGGGGGTATGTGTAGGATCATCTTGGAAAAAATAGGCCCTTAAGTGGTGAAAAATTAAAAAAAATCAGAGTTAAGCAACTTGACATAAAAATTTGAATAAGTTATCTATATTATTTCAAAAATATGTAAGAATAGAATCTGTAGCACTTAAATTTTAGGGAAAAAATAAGAAGTAGGTGTCTGTCTGACCAACCTAACCATAATAAAATGATAATAATTCTTTATAATTCTTTATAATATTTTATATTTAAGTAGGGGACTCATGTCCTGATGTGATGCATATTTTTGTAATTTTTTTCCAAGTAAATAATTAATTATGAATTTTTATTACAACTTTTAGAAAGTATAAAAAATTGTATGTCTAACCACCTTAACTTGGTCAAAACTTCATGAATTTTTTTTTTTAATCCTATAGTATGAAAGGCATAGAATTTGATACATGTTTTGGATTTTAAAAATGTGATACCATTTGAAAGCTATAGATGTTTTTCAATTAGCCTATCAATCAGGACTTTAGTCCTAATTCAAATAGAAAATGAATAATAATTATTTATTAAATTAAAAGTAAAACATAACTTATATTGGTGGAAAGCTAAGAATCTCCTTTAAAAACCCCTTTTTTTCATTAATTTTGGGTAAAAAAAGAGTCGTTAGACACATACCCTTCATATTGCCACTTTTTGGCCCATCATGATCTTGCACATACCCATGGATTGGGTACATACAATATTTCTATGGTAGAAAATACACAAGTCAAAGAAACTATTAAATAAGAACCTGTTTTAGAGATATTTAAGCCCCTAACATTCCATGAGTAAATTTTTATTTCCCTTTATGAAGGGTCTTTCCCTTTGTAGATCTCAACATTCTTGTTATTTTCATCTAGATGTTTGTATCTCCATCTATCAAGAACATTTCATTGTTGCTTTTCCCCCTTTCTTGGATTGATCCAAACACTCTAGTTTCTCTTTTTCATATTTTTCTAAAGAATTCCACACTTTTCCATAGACTAGGACAGTAAAGGGTCTTGATTGTAACGTTTATTTTGGTGGTTTAGCCTTCTTTTTTCTTGAGATTTCAACTTATAGTTTTTATCTACTTACCTACAATAATTTGTAAGATTAGATATGAAAAATTTATTGATTGATGTTGGTAGTGCTTGATCATAATTTCTCATTTTCTTTTATAATTTATATTGGATCTATATATTTTTTAATGTCTAAAAGTAAATTATAATTTTTGAAACTATTATGATTCTTAAGTTACTTATAATATACAACATTCTTCTTTATTTCATACTATTTTAAAAATTCAAAAAATTATAAGTAAAAAATGAGTTAGTATAAAATATAAAGTTTAATAAATCATTCATTTTTTCAACTTAATCTATAATTTAAAATAATATTTTGAAAATACAAACTACAATATAGATGATAAATTTTTAACATTACATGTTTTAAAACATAATATTTTGTATAACCTATTGATTTAAAATAATTAATTTAGTTTTGCTAAGTTGAACAATATAGTTCTTACCATAAAATGAGTGAGTGAGTGTGTGTGTGTGTGTGTGTGTGTGTGTGTGTGTGTGTGTGTGAGAGAGAGAGAGAGAGAGAGAGAGAGAGAGAGAGAGAGAGATTACTATGTTGTCATTTTACTTACATAATTGAACTTGTTCAAGCTACATGTTTAAGCATCAAATAGAAGCAATGTATGGGATGAGGAATGATTTGTATATGTTGAAGAGTTCATCTACCTCAACCAAATTCCAATCATACTTCAACACTAAACAATAGAAAAAATTTCATTCCTATCTTTACAAATTCATTTCTTGGGCATATCCGATTTCTTGCTTATTTTTTGTTTATTGAACAAGTGAAGTAATGAAGCTACAATTCATACATTCCTACTTAAAGAGTTAAAGATTGCAACTACTCCTACTATTACAAATAAGCTTATATACTGGCCTTCCATCCTTGGCAATGGTATATCATCCATAAATAACATCTATTTTTTTCTTTCTTGATGATCCATTTATAAGGGACACATTATGTAGTCCTTCTACTATTATATTGTATGTGTATTCTACACCTTTAATCTTAGTTGAATCGAGAAGTTCTCTTTCCTACTTCCTATCTCTAAGTCTCCCAAAATATGCTAAAAAGACACTTTAAGGTACAATAAATTTAAGAAAAAACTATTGTAAGACTATAAATTTCTTACAATACATGAAGTTGAAGATTTGGTTTCAAAAAAATAATGGGTATAATATCTTAATATTATATTTTTCTAATCGAAATCCATGGTCTATTCTCCTACTATGAAATAGATGTATTTTAATTAGAATTTAATAAATAGTTTTAATGATGTTATAAGAACCTTACGAAAAGTTGGAAAATAAAATTTTAAGTGATTGAAATATTAAATAAATTTAACCATTCAAAAGTAAACGTACAATTTAATTAAATTTAAATCTACATATTTTTTTATTAATTAGATTAAGATTTTAAAAAAGATATCATATTAGACTTGTATTCTTATATAATATTGCATAAATAATTTTCTTCTACATTAAGTCTTCCAACATTAAAAAAAAAATTAAATGTTAAATGAATTTACATATTTTTTTTAATAAAATATTTATATTATAACATTTTAATGAATTGATGGGTGGGCTTAAAAGCCATGGTGTGGTCCACAACACGCACAATTACAGCTGCTACGAAGGTGACCCACGTGGCGTTTCAAGAAATATATTGACATCAACCAATGTTTCAACTATTGTTTACGTATTCATGATTACAAAAATATATTGACCAAAAATAAAATAAGTAAACGTCTTTGCATTAGTTGTTACACGTTGATATCAGTAGTTTTTAATAATATATTATTGCTCTGCTACAATGCTTGATGGCACAATTTTGGAAAGTCTAAGTTTGGAAGCCTAAATAGTTATTACGCCGAGAGGCGTAACCTTATAATGGCAGCAGGGTCTCTATAGGAGGCCAGCAGAAGTAACGGTCTTAGCAAAAAGAATTGATTCGTATTCCTGTTGATTCATATTCCACCATCTTTCATTACAACTCAGATATATTACAGCTCACTTGTAAACGGACGAGGAAGAGTATGTGCTTCGGTTGGATGCGTGAGGGAAGTTGAAAACGCACAAACGAGAAAACAAAAATAGATGAAAGGCTGAGCATGTAACAAATCACGCGGATTTCAAATTTGGATAAATTTCAGAAAGAAAGACTCAGGCATCGCTGGGGACCGATCCTGGAACGTGGAAATAGATAAGTTGTTATTAAACTAAAAGAAACAAGTAGTAGTTGTTTTCAGGATTGAATTTTTTACAAAATTAAGTCTTTGGAAATTTGAAATTAACATATTTGTAGTTACAGAACATGAGGGGTTAGATAATTCACGAGATAGAGATTCTGAAGACCATAGCAATCGACACCGCTAAGGGGTACTTGTTCCCTGAATATGCTCTGTATGGTAAGGTTACAGACCAAAGCGATGTCTACAGTTTTGGGTTTGTTCTATTGGAGATCATGAGCAGGAGAAAGGCTCTCGACACATCTGTGGAGTCTACATCTGATTACCTTATCACCGATTGGGCATGGAAGCTTCTGAAGGCAGGCAAAATGATTGAGGTCGTAGACAGTGAAATCCGTAAGAAGGGGCCTGCAGATACAATGGAGAGATTTGTTTTAGTGGGTATTTTGTGCGCTCATGTTATGGTGGCGTTGAGACCTAACATGGCGGAGGCTTTGAAGATGTTGGAGGGAGAGGCCGACATTCCGGACATTCCTGACAGGCCTTTGCCTCTTCTCAATCAGGGAGGTTTTGATGATAAATGCTATGACTCATCCATCTTTTCAAATTCACAGTCTATTCAAAACATTTAAATATATTTAAGTTCAGTGGTTAAATAGTTAAGGAGCTTGAGGAGTCTCTACACACCTTCATAACATCAACATTCAGCAAAATTCATGGCATAGTTTGAAAGTAATATGCTCTTTGACAATTCCGTGCAACTCACAACAACCCTCAAGTCTAGATTTTTATCAAATTTCAAGGCGTCGATTGAAAACAAAATATTCTTTGACTTATTATGTTCTATTTTTCTAGAACTATTTGATTTCTACCTCAGCCGCATCGTTGATCAGGCGTGGCTTTTATTAGCAAAATATTTGCTTTCGATTTCTAAACTTTAAGAAATTTATGATTTATTTGAAACTATGGGTGTGGTGAAACAGGTTATGGCCTATATAATTTTATCCAATATCTCCACAGGCATAGGATGAATAATGTTAACAAACTAATTTCTTCAAGGTGCACAGTTGTAGGATGTGGCGGCCAAGAAGTTTCTGAGATTTACACTGGCTTCTGTGTGCGTGGAGGAATTTTTTAGTTCATTCCGTGTAAAACAACCAATGCAAACAAATTTAGCGTATCTGCAAATAATTGTGGAATCACTCAGTGTCATCTGCAATTTGCACTTGCTTGTAATGATTGTATTAAGACAATGCTTAGCATTTTTTCAATATATATATATGGGAGATGGCAATTTTTTTTAGGCAATGCTTAGTTGCATGGTAATATGTTAATCTACTATTAAATCTTCTAGCAGTTATAATATCAAATCATACAAAACATTTTTCATAAGAATTGATTAAAGTGGTTCAAATTTCTTGTTAAATTTATTGTATGAGATGTTGTACAAGCACTTTTAACTCTATGAAATGCACATGGAGATCTTTGTAATGAATCTACATCTTAGAAATTTAAAAATTTGAAGCATCTTAACGAGTTTCTTCATTGACTATCATTGACTATTTTTTCTCAATGCTAATCACAAAATAAGAATAAATGCAAGGTTCTATTTTTTAAAAAAATATAATTAAAATTTTAAGAAAATTGTATCATATAAAAAGAGAGATTTTAGGTAAATGGTTAGAATTCTAATAAGATTTAATAAATGGGAGATAAAATCTTACTTGGGCTTGCAAATATTGATAATGCAATTATCCTCCATCTTTGTTATTTACAAATTGGTCAAATGTTACAATATGCCTATTCAAATTACTCCTTACTTCCATTAAACCACACAAATCATCCTTTAAACAAATAGACTAGCATTTGCAGCTTTAGGAAGTGCAAGTGATGTGTTGATAAGAAATGTAGGGGAATATCATCATTGTCTTCTCCTTGAATTGGATCCTCACCCTTAATTCCTAAAGGATTTTCCACAAGCCAAAGTCTTTTGTTACTCCTGAAAAATAAGCATCTATGCAACTAAAAAATTATTGGACCCTTATAAAGATAGGAACTACGAAATACCATTCAATATTATTTTGTAATATAATGAGTGAAATATTAGATCATGTTGAAATATACAAATATTAATCATCCATAAAACTTAAAACAACTATACTTGCATCTAGAAAATATAAAAATTTCACATAGTATTTTTACAAGTCATTCTTAGCCACAACTACTTAGATTAACATCATACTTTTGATTACTAAAATAACATAACAAAACCAACAAAGTTAACAAAAAAAATAGTTGGACAAGCTCACATTTTAAAAAATAGCCTTCACGTAGACCCTTTAATTATGGTTAGAGATAGAATTAGGATTAGTGTTGCAACTAGTGTTAGGATTAGGGTTAGGGTTAGGGTTAGAGATAGAATTAGGATTAGGATTGGGGTTGGGGTTTATGTTAGGATTATGATTAAGATTAGGCTCAAGGTTAGGGTTAGATATAGGGTTAGGATTAGGGTTAGTGTTAGGGTTAGAGATAGAATTAGGATCAAGGTTAGAAATAGAAATAGAATTAGGGTTCATGTTAGTGATAACATTAGGGTTAGGGTTAGGCATAAAGATAAAATTAGGATTAGGGTTGGGGTTATCATTAAAAATAAGGCTACGATTAGGGTGATGGTTAGAATAGGGTAAAGATTAGGGTAAATGTTAGGGTTAGAGATAGAATTAGGTCTAGGGATGGGGTTTTGTTATGATTAGGTTTAGGGTTAGGGTTTTGGCTAGAGATAGAGTCAAGATTAGGGTTAGGTTACAATTAGAGATAGAATTAGGGTTAGGGTTAGGATTAGTTGGGGTTAGGTTAGAGATACAACCAACATTAGGGTTAGGGTTATGGTTAGAGATAGAATTAGGATTAGGATTGAGGTTTCTGTGAGGGGAGCAATGTCTTTCACAGTTAAGGCTAGAGTTCAATTAGAGTTAGGATTATGGCACAATTAGGGTTAGGGTTAAAATAGACTTAAGATGGTTTAATTAGGGTTGAGGTTAGAGTTAGGGCTATGATGGATTCAACATTAAATTCATTAGGGTAAGGTTTAGGATTTGAATTAGGGTTAGGGTTAGAGATCGAATTAGGATTAAGGTTAGTATTAAGGTTAGGGTTAGGGTTAGAAATAGGGTTAGGATTAGGGTTTAGGTTTAGGTTAGTGAAATAGAATTAGGATTAGGGTTGTGGTTTGTGTTCAAATTAGAGTAAGGGTTAGGGCGAGGGCTAGGTTTAGAGATAGTGTAAGGATTAGGGTTAGGGTTAAAGATAAAATTAGAATTAGGGTTAAAAATAGAATTAGGATTAGTGTTGTAATTAGTGTTAGGGACATTAGGGTTAGGGTTAGGGTTAGAGATAGAATGAGGATTGGGATTGGGGTTGGTGTTTATGTGAGGATTATGATTATGATTAGGGTTAGGGTTATCGATAGGGTTAGGGTTAGGGTTAGTGTTAGGGTTAGAGATAAAATTAGGAACAAGGTTAGAAATAGAATTATGATTAGGGTTAGGATTCAGATTAGGATTAGAATTCGGGATAGTGTTAGGATCAGTGTTAGAAATAGAATTAGGGTGAGGGTTAGGATTAGGATTGAGGGTTTTGTGAGGGGAGAAATTTGTTTTAAAGTTAGGGCTAGAGTTTAATTAGAATTAGGGTTATGGAACAATTAAGGTTAGGGTTCAAATACACTTAAGATATTTTAATTAGGGTTAAGGTTAGGTTAGGTTATAATAGAGTGAACATTAAATTAATTAGGGTTAGGGTTAGGATTGGGATTAGTTATTTAAGGTTAGGGTTAGGGTTTGAAATACAGTTAGGACTAGGGTTCGGGTTTAGCTTAGTGATAAAAATAGAATTAGGATTAGGGTTGTGGTTTCTATTCATATTAGGGTTAGGGTTAGGGTTAGGGTTAGGATTAGAGATAGTGTAAGGATTAGGTCAAGGTTAAAGATAAAATTAGAACTAGGGTTAGAAATAGAATTAGGATTAGTGTTGCAATTAGTGTTAGGGTTATGGCTAGATATAGAATTAGGATTAGGGTTAGTATTAAAGTTAGGGTTAGGGTTAGGGTTAGAAATAGGTTTAGGATTAGGGTTCAAGTTCAGGTTAGTGATAAATAGAATTAGGATTAGGGTTATGGTTTATGTTCATATTAGGGCTAGGATTAGAGATAGTGTAAGGTTTAGGGTTAGGGTTAAAGGTAAAATTAGAATTAAGTTTAGAAATAGAATTAGGATTAGCACTAAAATTTGTGTTAGGGTTAGGATTAGGGTTAGAGATAGAATTAGGATTAGGATTGGGGTTGGTGTTTATGTTAGGATTATGATTATGATTATGGTTAGGGTTAGGGTTAGGGTTAGGGTTAGGGTTATAGATAGGGTTAGGATTAGGGTTAGAAATAGAATTAGGATCAGGGTTAGAAATAGAATTTGGATTAGGGTTCAATTAGTGCTAATATTACGGCTAGGGTTAGGCATAGAGATAAAATTAGGATTAGGGTTGAGTTAGCATTACAAATAGGGTTACGATTAAGGTGATGGTTAGATAGGGTAAAGATTAGGGTAAGTGTTAGGGTTAAAGATAGAATTAGGTTTAGGGTTGAGGTTTTTGTTATGATTAGGTTTATGTTTAGGGTTTTTGTTAGAGATAGAGTTAAGATTAGGGTTAGGTTACAATTAGAGATAGGGCCAGGGCTAGAGTTAAGGTTAGAGATAGAATTGGGATTAGGATTAAGGGTTTTGCGAGGGGAGAAATGTCTTTCAAAGTTAGGGGTAGAGTTCAATTAGAGTTAAGGTTATGGCACAAATAGGGTTAGGGTTCAAATAGACTTAAGATAGTTTAATTAGGGTTAAGGTTAGGGTTAGGGTCATGATGGAGCTAACATTAAATTAATTAAGGTTAGGGTTAGGATTGGGATTAGGGTTATGGTTAGAGATATAATTAGGATTAGAGTTGTGTTAGCATTAGGATTAAGGTTAGGGTTAGGGTTGGAGATAGGGTCAAGATTAGGGTTAGGGTTTGAGTAAGGGTTAGGGTTAGGGTTAGAGATAGGGTTAGGATTAGGGTTAGGGATTTTTTTAGAGATAGAAATAAAATTAGGATTAGTGTTAGGGTTTGTGTTAGGATTAGGTTTAGGGTTAGAGATGGTGTAAGAATTAGGGTTAGGGTTGTTGTTAAAGATATCTAATTAGGATTAGTGTTATAATTAGGGTTAGAAATAGAATTAGGATTAGTGTTGTAATTAGTGTTAGGATTAGGGTTAGGGTTAGGGTTAGAGATAGAATTAGGATTAGGTAACCCTTTCTATATATGCTAACCCCAACCCTAACCCTACTGCTCATCATAAACATAATCCTAAACCTATCCTTATTCATAATGATAACCCTAACCATAATATCATAAATTTAATCTAACCATAATCTCATAAATTTAACCTAATTCTAACCCTAACCCTTACGCTAAACCTATCCCTAACTCTAACCCTAATCCTAATGATAAAATTCCTAAACCACAATCCTAACCATAAGCCTATCCCTAACCCTAACCATGTAACTGAAACACTAATTATAATTGTTAACCTATCCTTAAACCACAAACCATAATCCTAACCCTAACCCATATATATTAATATTACCATTTAATAGTATCAATTATATATATATATATATATATATATATATATATATATTAAATATCATTTAATATTGAATATTTAAATATTATTGATAGTTGTGTTGTTATATAATTCTATATATTATATGGCGAGAGGTATCATAACCCTAAATATATTAATTTATTCAATGTTTTACGCACGTCGTGACTACTACTAGCAAATATATAACCTATATATAAAATATGCCATGATGTATCTCAAGGAATTTAATTTTTTCATCATTCAACTTTAATAAAAATTAAAGCTGAAAAAATTAAACACCTCGAGATACATCTCAGCGTAGTTTATATATAGGTTATATATTTGCTAGTTTTAAAATTGTACTAGCCAGCTTATGAGTGAAGCCATATGATATTTAAGCCATTATTGTCGATTATTGGACCAAGCACATGCATAACTTTAATAACTAGATGTAGACTAATACTTATAAGGATGGTTAAATTAAAGGATCATTAAAGTTATTAGAGGGTTGTAAAAATGTTATTTCAATATTTCATATTAAAGATGTATTTGTGATGGTAAACCTTTTATATTTATAAAAAAAATTATTTAAGTTTTCTTTATTTTTTAATAGATTATTTTGATGAAATAGTATTATTTGTATAAAATTGGGTCTTTTGTATTATACAATTTATTTATCTATTAAATTTTTTGTTGTATACTTATCTATTAATATATTTCTATATTCACACATTCTATAACACTCATCTTATTTATACATTTATTATGTATATACATGCAAATATTCATGCCTCCCTAATTCTTATAGAAATTTGACATTGTTTTATGCTCGAGGTAATTTTCATAATTATGGGGTCAACCTTATAGTTGTGGAATTAACAATTTCAATTTCAATTTTGATCACCTCTCACCTACATCCTTCTGTATTGGGTTTAATTAAACAAAAAATTGTGTGGTATGTTGCTACATACATGTATTTAAATAAATTCAATGCATTCATTTTACATAGATCTTAATGTTTTATCTTCTCTTCTATTTGTGAGCATCATTATTCACATTTGAGGAAGGAAACATTTCAATTTGGAATGCTATAAGGAATCTAAGTCCACTTGACCATTCTAGAAGCATATGCATGACTAAAGAGTAGTTTGCAGTGTTCCTCACACTTTTCTACATTCCCTTTTGTTCATTTAACCTACTCCTCAACTAAGACATAATTTGGTGCTTGGGTTGAGGATGAAAATGGAGGAATCTTCACAAACCCAACTGGAATTAGATAGTCCTCAGAACGAGCTATCCAACAAATATAATTTTAATATTTTTTGGTTTTATAATGTATTTGTCTTTTTAGTTTTATTAAACATAGGTTTTCATTGAAAATGAAGCTCTTTGTTTTGCACATGTGGAAAAAGAGCAGATTATCAAACAAAAAATTGAAAAATATCAGTGCACCAGATATTGAAGATCTTGATCCAACAAAGAAAAAATTGGATTTCGATATATACAAAAAAAGTTATGCGTTATACGGTCGCGCTCTATCTGAATTGTAATTGGTTTGACTTCGAAACTTGATTAAAGAAAAAATATTCAATAAAAAACTATCTAACCAAGTGGAAGCACTAGATATTGGAGTTACAAATCTAAATTCAAAAAAATTAGAATTTTATCCTTCACAGAAAAAGATTTATGTGTTATACAGTGTGCGCCACTTTTTAAAATGGTTGTTTTCTTTAAAAAAATAGTTTTTGTGGGAGATGGAAAAAGAAGTGAAATCTAATTCCAAAAATTTTGAAAATATATATTTTTAGAATCTATAGAAAAAATGTGACAAGACTCTAGTTTGCATCATCTTCAAATTCCTCACGGTTCAGCTGCTATAGGTGCCCGAATGTGAAGATTTAGTTAAAATAATAATTTCAGTGTCCATTTTGGCCAAAAATTGTAAACCACTATTGTGGGATCACCTTACATGAATGAAAATTATATATATACAAACATAAAAATATTTAAAAGGAATCCATATAAATTAATGGACCTCACAAGATGTCATCTTTTAGTTTTGCTCCTTGTCATGTACTCTCAGTGGGAACCTAGAAAATAGAGATAAAGTATGCTATGAGTATCTTTTATAACATGAATACAAACAATTCTAAATTGAATCTTATTATTAATAATCATCAAACAAAGAGGAGAATATTTCCCTATATGGAAAGTGCTAATAATATACCTCACTATGTAGAGGGTGATTGGTAGCAGAATGTGGTGTTGGGCATGTCACACTACTCAGATGATACTTTATAGGAACTTGAATAATTTAAAAAATTGAACATGATAATTTTAGAAATAAAATATGCCCCTACCACTATTGGTTGTATCTACAAGATAAAAGGAATTGTAGGAAACAAAAAAATAATATAGGAAAATCATATGTAAGCTAGAAGTCTTTATGGATGTAAAGTATTAATTATATGTGAATGTGTCATGTGAAAAAGGTATAAAATAGGGTGAATCCAAATTGTTTTGATTTCATGGCCTCAAAATCATATGAATAAATGAGGTAACCTTCACTATAGACATGTGAAATTCGTAATGTGGTCATCAATGTTCAAGAATGCTTGTTTTTATACGAAAGGCACTCAAAACAACTTATACTCTTGTAGTGTATAAAATTACGTACCTCAACCAATTCACACTATGTTTAGCTCTCCCTTAAGTGCTTGGGCCTAATAATGCTTATTAGTTTCACAATTTATAATCATTTTTGGAGAAGAATAATAAATTTGGGAATTATAACTAATTATTTGGTTTGGTCCAGGGTTCCCTCACCATTGCCATACCTATCTTGGCCCAACTTTCAATATTTTATTGTTGTAATTTTTTATGTTGCAAATTCAAATTCATCTATTGGATTTTCAAAATTAATTTTGCAACAAATAAAGAAAATCATATAAATATAAGTCTTTTTAACTATTTAAACACCTAATGAATTTTTTTATCATTTAATAATCCTAAAGAAAATCAAATGAAAAATAAGTAACATTATTACAACACTGTTCATCGGTCATGATTCATATCAGAAATGCATCAAGTCCATGAGTAATATTTTTTAGGTTCTACTTTCATTATTTCATGAGTACTAACATTTTTAGGATTTCCTACTAGAAAGAAAATATTCCTTGCATGAGATGTGAATCATAATTTTAATCTATCAAGGAGATTAGATTTAAGTGGTAAGTTGTAGTTTTTATTATATATCACTTAGTTTTATCCATTATCTTCTACCTTACTTAGGCTAAGCACTCTTTATTCAATATGATCATAAAAACACTAAAATGGTGTTTGATTTAGGCAAGTCCCTATATGGAACAACCCTTTATCCACTCTATTATTCGAAGCTCGTAGATTTGAGGTGGATTTGGGAGAAGATTCAAGACCTAATAAAAAGAAAAAACATACAAACATTCAATTTATGAGTATTTTAGCACATAACAATATAGAAAACATATAAAAAAAATATCTCTCATGAAAGAAAATTTCTCTTAGAAATATGACCCCAAGACTTTGGTAGTTAGGTCTTGAATTTGCACAAAATAACTCAAAATTTCAATGATTTTCTATGTATGAAGGGGTCATATAATTTCTTAGATAGAATTTAATAACAAGGGTTTTGAAAGAACTAAATTTGATGTGAAATCAAAACTAAATTTATAGACATGAGTTCTAAAAATATACAATTTATTTTACAGGTATGTGTAGGATCATCATGGAAAAAACAGTCCCTTAAGTGGGAAAAAATTTAGAAAAATCAGCGTTAGGAAACTTGACATAAAAAATTGAGTAAGTTATCTATATTATTTCATAAATATGTAAGAATAGAATCTGTAGAAAATTGAATTTAGTTTCTAAACTACTAGGTTTAAAAAAAAAAAAAAACATCTATTTGGTGAAAATTTGAAATTTCAATGCAGTGGTACTTAAATTTCAAGGAAAAAATAAGAAGTAGGTGTTTGTCTGACCACCCTAACCACAATATAATGATAATTATTTTTTATAATATTTTAGTTATAAGTAGAGGAATCATGCCTTGATGTGATGCATATTTTTTTGTAATTTTTTTCCAAGTAAATAATTAATTATGAATTTTTTATTACAACTTTTTAAAAATGTAAAACTCTTATGTCTGACCACCTTAACTTGGTCAAAACTTCATGAAATTCAATTTTTCTTTTTTTAATCCTATAGTATGTAAAGCATAGAATGTGACACATGTTTTTCATTCAAAAAATATGATACCATTTGAAAGCTATAAATTTTTTTCAATTAGTCTATCAATCAGGAATTTAGTCATAATTTGAATAGAAAATGAATAGTAATTACTTATTAAATTCAAAGTAAAGCATAATTTATATCAGTGGAAAGTTCAGAATTTCTTTTAAAAACCCTTTTCATTTCATCAATTTTGGGTAAAAAAATAGTCGTCGGCCACATACCCATCATATTGCCACTTTTCGGCCCATCATGATCCTGCACATACCCTTACATTTTGGATGATGCTTTCATCCTAAACTAAATCAGTTTTCAAATGAAATGAAAAAGAAGGGGTGATAAGAGATTGGGTGTGAACACAAGGGAAATAGGTGTCCAGATTTTGGGAGATGGAAATTGGACCTATTTTGCACTTTAGTTCATTAGGAACCTAGATCTCTCAACCAAGTGACCCAATTGAGGGATGGATTAGTGGTTTCCTAGAATAATTGGATGGGGGATCACCATTAAATGAAGTTTCAAAAGGATAAATGCAAACACTTATGCACAAAACCATAGAAGCTTGAAATCAAATTGACAAATTAGAATGAAACAAAAAGTACCTAGATGAGTGATGGAGTCAAAGCAAGTTCCGAAACTTTGAAAATCTTATTTGTGAAGTACATTAGGACTAATATGCCAAGCTGGGTGATTTAGTCCTACTACAGGATTCTAGGAAAAATATGGAATGTTCTGGTGACTAAGAGGGACCTAAAAAAAGATGGAAAAATGGCTATACAGGGAATCACACGCCAAGTAGAGTGATTTAGTCAAGTTACTAGGGTTTGAATTATATTTTAGTAGCCTCTAGTGACATTTTTTAGCTTCCTTCCTATCCAATCTTTAGGTCTAAAAGTCTGAATTATGGTTTGTACGTGAGTTTCCATGAAGATGACAACTTCTTGAAAACTTTGACAACTTTTGTAACTCTTTCCTCAAAGGATCTTCAAGCTCTAATTCACCTAGATCTGCAAACACACATCAAGAGAGAAAAATGTTGTTTTGTTAGGGAATAGGGGTTTTCCTTGCTCAAACCTCATTTTGGTAATTAAACCTTAATAAGAAATGAAACATGAATGGAAGGAATGATGAATGAACAAATGCAATGTTGCAACTCACCAAATGCTTGAAATGAAGGTTGTAAAATTGTATGAAATGACTAACATGAATGTGGATCTTGAATCTTGATTGAATGTTTGAATTCTTGATTTGAATGCTTGCTTGAATCATAAAACCTACATCACAAATGTTAGCTCACAAACAAACAAGATGCATGAAGACTTTGACATGATGCTTGAATCTTGAATGTAGCTCCAAATGCTTGATGATTTTCTCTTTAATTCTCTTGATCTAATAAAATTTCTATAATGATTGAAGACTTGAAATTGCTAGTTGACACTTTCTCATTAAAATTTCTACGAGAAATTATGTGAAATAACAATTTATTTATACTTGTTTATGTTTAATTTCTCAAAATTACAACACTACAAGACAACATTCATAATTTGAATTGAACAATAGTAAAATCCCACCCAGAAATTGATTTAAAGTAGGTCCTAGGTTAAAGTGGGACTCATATGATAGGTTGGGCATATGAGTCCCAACGACTTAAATCTGGGACACATACTTCAAGAAGTGTTATGTTCAATGGAACATTTAAAATCAGGCCTTGAGACCTTGGTGGGACCCATAGGACCAGAGGGACATATGAGTCCCAGATCCCTAGACCTAAAACACATATTCAATATATATATATATATATTATTTTTCCATTGTTAAATTTTAGGATTATCCTTAGAAAAATGCATTTAATTAGGCACGTGTGAGTACAAAATAGGACCAATTAAGGTATAAATGAACCAAATTTTAATAGGGAGGGCACAAAGAATTTTGAAAATATAAATGGATACATTTTTCTACAATACATTTAGCCCCCCACTTTAGTGAGAGGATGACCTTGCATCAAACTCACACTAAAGTAGAAAAATTCACATAAAGAGGGGTCAAAGTGTGCTAATGCTAGTGAGATAGGATGACAACAATTAAGAGGGATGATCAAGACCCCAAGATCAAGATCCTATGGCAAACCAACATAGGCACAAAAGAACATGGATGTGAATGATGCATGAAGCAACAAAAATATACATACATTGAAAAAGACAAAGAGGAAAAAAAGGAAAATAAAGGGGTGGATCAAGCCTCGACATTCTGTCCAACATGATGTGGACTAGGTCTAAGCCATTTTTCCAAAAAATGTTTACAAGTTGAAAAAAATGTCCACTATGCAAATAAAACACACACTCACATGAGTTAGTGGAATACGATATCCAGTAGGTGAACCCCTAGTGACACATACACATGCCTATGGTTGGCTCCCATATGCATTAACGATACCAGAGCTATACCTCATAAAAAAATTTCATAAGGTGCCACACAACATGAACAACAAGATTCATGACACAAGAAAAACTTTGTTTGCTAACACCCATGAACAAACAAGATGGCTCCACAGGCAAGAAAAGTGTTTTATGCAAGGTGGAAAAATAATAGTTATTGTAAATGTGAAATAGTGTAATGCACATTCAAAGGGGTTTTTCTTAGTTAATGAAGGTCTCAACCTAGGGAAAATCATGCCTAATGTCTCCAAGAGAGGACTAATCAAAGAATAGAAGATTCACAACTTAGGGAGTGCACTCCAGTTGGAATTACCACTAAGAGGAATGCAATATGCTAAGAGAGATCATGCTCTTGAAGGAAACCACACCAAATGTCACCACAAAGAGAAAGAAACATTGCATGAAGTAAGAAGACAACACAATGAAACATGTAATTGAAATTGCAAAATAATAATGCCAATGTATGCCCCCACTTTAATTTTTTTCTTAAAACCATGTTATGAGTAATTAATTTAAAGTAGCAAAGGTTAAATACTAAAAAATAAAAAAGACATGATAGATTATTTGGAAATCCCTATGCCACATCATATGTATCTATTGTGTTGTCTCACACCATGCCTCATTTTTCCCTTTGGAAAAATGTGGACCCCCTTTTTTCAATTTTTTTCCTTGCTCTTTTGTTTCGTTGTTTTTTCTCACTTCAGTGTTGCTTTGATACTTGACCGGTTGCTTTTTTTTTTTCTCTTGTTTTCACTTGGCCTCTTTGTTGTTATACCTTTTTTTTTCCCCGGTTTTAGTGTTTCATGATGCTCTTAATGTTTAGTCTGTTACCGAAATTTGGAATCTTGGAATCCTATGTTGAGCCGAAAGAGTTTGTATCATCAAAATATTTTAGCTCCACCTAATATTTCATTGATCAAAATTCTAATCTCGGTAATATCCTCTTTTACCGGAGTCTGGTGTTTTATTGTTTCGCTTTTGTAAAATTCAGAAATTGGGAAATCTACTTTGAAATTTTGTCAAGTTTATCTTTTAGTTTCAGTTTCTGATCTTTCTCTTGTTCCAGTTTGCTCTTTCCCTAGAAGATATTTCTTAGATCTCGGTGTTTTTTGATCCTTTTGAAAGCAATACCCAAAAGCCTCAACCTTGGTGATCATCAATCAATCACATATCTTTAATGGCATACACCTTCTAAAAAATTATCTTGACATACAATTGCCACATATAATCACCATGTTGTCTTTCTTCTCAAATAGCGAGCCAACACAATAATCTAGTTGTTCATGATTTGAACCATAATCTGTAATGATTGCACCTTTATTCTTGGAATTAATGCAAAATAATAGGTAATTAATGAAGGTGGAAAACTACCTATGTACTTGGCACAACCTCAAGCATGAAGTTGCTTTTATAACACTTGACTTCGCATCATATTGCAAATCTACTAAGGACACTAAAATCAGATTGCAGTTGCTTTTTTTCCTTCTTTTTTTGCGTCGTCACCGAAAAAGGAAAAAAATAGACTTTGTAAAACCCTAATTCTAGAAGCTTCTAAAAACTTGTTATAAGCGATTTGGATGGGGGTTGCATTAGGGAATTATTAGCAAGATTGTAATGTGTTTTACACTAGATATTAAAATTATTGGATGGCTACAGTTTTGTGGATGTAGCCTGGATTGGGTGAACAATGTTAAATTCTCTATGTTGTCTTGTTTCTGCTATAATTCTCTTTGTGGTTTATTTCTCTATTTTATTGATAAAATTTGCATTTAACTATTATATATCTATTTTCTAACCCTAACAAGTGGTATCAAAGCATGTTTTGTTCGATTATCATCTATAAAAAATTTTCACGGTTGAGTGGGAGTCTCATGGTTAAGTGGGAGCAATGGCAGATGAGGGTAAATTGAAGGTAGATAAATTCAATGGGTAGAACTATCAGTTATGGAAGATGGAGATGGAGGATTATCTCTACTAGAAGGATTTATTGAGGCCATTAGAAGGAACAACCAAGAAACCAAAAATAATGAGTGATGAGGAATGGAATCTTTTAGACAAAAATACATTGGGAGCCATTCGTTTATGCCTAGCACAATCGATGGCATTCAATATTACAACAAATTATACAACTCAAGAGTTGATGGAAACCCTGGTAAAGTTATATGAAAAGCCTTGTACTTCGAATAAGGTATTTCTTATGAAGCATTTATTTAATATGAAAATGATAGAAGGTGTGTCAGTTGTTGATCATTTAAATGAGTTTAATATGATTACCAGTCAATTAAATTTTGTAAATATAAACTTTGATGAAGTTAGGGCCCTTTTGATTCTATGTTATTTTCTAGAAAGATAGAATAGCTTGGTAATGGCTATTAGCAATTTTGTTTCTAGTTTGAATACACTGAAATTTGATGATGTTGTTGGTGTTATTTTGAGTGAGGAAATTCATAGGAAAAGCTCAAGTGGAACATCCACATTAGGTAGTGTTTTGAATGCAAAAAGTAGGGGTAGAAAAAAGGAGAGAGGAAACAATTCTTGAAGTCATGGGAAGTCACGAGGAAAATAAAAGGATAAAAGGTCCCAATCTAGAGAAAAGAGGGATTGCTGGTACTGTGGCAAGCCAGTTGATTTAAAGAAAGATTGCTAGTCTCAGAAAAATAAAGAAGAAAAAAAGGAAGGCAATAAAGAGGAAAATGTGGTAAGTAATAAATTTGATCATGATGCTTTGATTATTTCCCTTGTTAATGTTGATGATTCTTAGGTGTTAGATTCAGGGGATTCATTTTATGCTACGCCCCATAGAAGTTATTTTCTTGATTATGTCCAAGGGGATTTTGGGATGTTTTATTTGGGAGATAATAAACCCTATCAGAATGTTGGAAAGGGAAAAATCAAGATTAAGTTGTAGAATGGGAATCATTGGCTACTACATGAGGTAAGGCATGTTCCAAAGCTAAAAATAAATTTAATTTCAGCAGGGCAACTAGATGATGAGGGTTGTGTTGTTACATTTAGTGATAAAAATTGGAAGGTTACAAAAGGTACCTTAGTGGTAGCAAAAGGTGTGAAATTAGGCACCTTATATCTTTGTACAGGTCATACTATTCCTTCTACTTTAGCTATTGCAAAAAAAAAAAATTGTTCAAATCACAATTGTTGTAGTTTAGCAGGTAGAAAATTAGACAGTTGCTATGGATTCTGAATCAACATTGTGGCATAATAGACTTGGGAATATGAGTACAAAAGGTATGAACGTACTTCATTCAAAGAATGTTTTACCAGGTCTTGAAATGTGTTAATATAGATTTTTGGGAAAGTTGTGTGTATGGTAAACAAAAGATAGTTAGTTTTCTCAAGGATGGGAAGCGAAAGAAAGATGAGAAATTGGAGCTTGTGCATACATATGTATGGGGACAAGCTCAACTATCTTCTTTTAGTGGCTCTCGATATTATGTCACTTTTTATTGATGATGTAATAAGGAAGGTATGGATTTATTTCCGTAGGAAAAAATTTGATCTATTTGAAACTTTTAAGAAATGGAGAAGCTTGGTTGAGAATGAGATAGGTAAAGAGTTAAAATTTCTCAGATCTGATAATGCTGGTGAGTATTGTAGTAAAGTGTTAGAAGATTATTCTTCCTCTAATGGTATTCATAGGAAAAAAATGGTTCCAAGGACTCCACAGGAAAATGGAGTGGTTGTGCGCATGAATAAAATAATAATGGAGCATGCATGAACTATGAGATTGCATGTTGGGCTCCCTTTAAACATGTGGTAAAAGGCTGTGAACATTATTGTTTATTTAATCAATAGAGGTCCCTCTAATCCTTTGGGTTGTGGTATTCTAGAGGAAGCGTAGATAGTTAAGAAGGTGAGTTTTTTTTTTCTCAATACCTTCGTTTGTGAAGTATTTGCACATGTAGATTCTGAAAATAGAACCAAGCTTGATGCAAAATCAAAGAAATATATATTTTTTGGATATGGCATTGATGAATTTGGTTATAGGCTTTGGGATTTTGAAAATAAAAAAATTGTGAGAAGCAGGGATGTCGTATTCAATGAAAAAGTGTTGTATAAAGATTAGTTGCAGTAGCATGAGAAAAAATAAAATGATTATGTAGTGTTGGATGATACACCAAATAGCGATGTTCCAGTGGTTCCTGATACTCCACAACAACAACAACAAATACCACAAACTCGAGTGAATTTTAGATGATCTTCAAGGATAAGTAGACCTCTAGAAATATTTTCTCCATCTTTCTATTCTATTTTATTAACTGATGTTGGTGAACCAGAATGTTATGATGAAGCTATGTAGGTGGATACGAAGGTTTAGTGGGATCATGGAATAGAAGAAGAAATGGACTCCTTGCTGAAAAATCAGACTTGGAAATTATGCAAGTTGCCTATAGGTAAAAAGGCTTTACCAAACAAATGGGTTTATAGGTTGAAAGAGGAGGATGGAGGTAAGAAAATATTTAAAGCCAGATTATTTGTAAGGAGATTTGCACAAAAAAAGGGTATTGGTTTTGATGAAATCTTTTACCCTGTTGTTAAAAGGCTTCTATTCATACTATTTTAAGTATTGAGGCTACTTATAAAGATTTGTATTTAGAACAACTTAGATGTTAAAACAACCTTTCTCCATTGTTATTTGGAAGAGTAAATATATATGGAACAACCACAAGGATTTGAGCTCAAAGGTAAGGAGAAACTTGTGTGTAGATTGAATAAAAGTCTATATGGCTTGAAAGAAGCACCTTGGAAATGGTATATTAAATTTGATAGTTTTATGGTTGAGCAAGGCTACAGTTAATGTAATTCATAGCATTGTGTTTATTTTAAGAGGTTAGATGATGATAGCTACATTATCTTATGTTTATATGTTGATGATATGCTTGTAGCAGGGTCTAACATGGATCACATAGGGGAATTAAAATAGCAGTTAGAAAATTCATTTGCTATGAAGGATTTGGGGGTGGAAAAGAAAATCCTTGGTATGAAGATTACAAGATATTGGAAAAATAGAAAATTGTTTTTATCTCAGGATGATTATGTTGAGAAAGTGTTGCAGAGATTTCATATGGAAAATAAAAAAGCTGTCAGCACACCTTTTCCCAGTAATGTTAAATTGAATAAGTATATGTGTCCAAAGACACAAGAGGAAGAAAAAATGTCCAAGGTACCATATGCTAAAGCTTTAGGTAGTTTAATGTATGCCATTGCATGCACAAGACTAGATATTGCACATGATGTAGGAGTTGTTAGCAGGTATATGAGTCATCCTAGTGTTGAGCATTAGAATGCAGTAAAATGGATTCTTAGGTACTTGAAAGGTACATCCAATAAATGTTTATGTTTTGGGTGCTCTAATATTGATTTAAAAGGCTATGTTGACTCAGATTTGGTAGGGGTTGTAGATACCAGGAAGAGTACCGCATGTTATGTATTTACGATTCTTGGGACAACATTGAGTTGGATTTCTCAGTTGTAAAAAGTGGTTGCTTTATCGACCACAGAGGCAGAGTATGTTGCTGCAACAAAGGTGGAAAAGGAGATGATATGGCTGAAACTTTTCATGGAATGTTTGGGAAAACAATATGCTAAAAATTACTTCTTTATGGACAACCAGAGTGCTATGCATCTTGCCAAGAAATTTTCCTTGTATTCTAAAACCAAACACATATAGTTAAGATATCATTTCATTCTGTCAGTGTTAGAGGATGGATAGGTCAAGCTAGAAAATATACATATAGATGCAAATCTAGTGGATATTTTTACAAAAGTGGTGACAAGGGAGAAGCTGAGCTCCTCTTTAGCTTTGGTTGGCCTTCAAAGGTTGTATTCAAGTATAACAGGGTAGCAGGGTCCAAGGTGCTTATTTCCAATGGGAGCTGTAAGTGCAGAGGTTTCGTCTAAGATCAATCTCCAACTCAAAGATTGTATTGGTGTAGAACTCGACTAGTCTCCAAGTGGGAGATTATTGGTATGTGGTGACTGATCATGCTATACTATACACCCTTTCATGTATACTTGTCAGGGTCTGGGGCCGAGCCAGGCCCTGAGAGGGGGTTCGAGGGTGACAACCCATGAAAAGGGGGGGTTCGTGGGTGGTAGACCCTAAGAATTTATTTTCCTATTTTTTTCATGTCATCACTAAAAAAGGAAAAATCATCGAAAAAGGAAAAAAATTACTTTGTAAAACCCTAATTCTAGAAGCTTCTAAAAAGCTTGTTATAAACGGTTTGGATGGGGGTTGCATTAGGGCATTATTAGTGAGATTGTAATATGTTTTTCACTAGATAATAAAATCATTGGATGGCTGCAGTTTTGTGGATTTAGCTTGGATTAGGTGAACCATGTTAAATTCTTTGTGTTGTCTTGTTTCTACTATAATTTTCTGTGTGATCTATTTCTCTTTTTTATTGATCAAATCTGCATTTAACTGTTAGATATATATTTTCTAACCCTAACAATATATGGGAACATAATGTAGAATTCAGGTGAACTTCTCCTAATATTCATTGACCATCATGTTACCTTGTCTCAAACCTTGGAAATATGAATTTTTTTTGTCATAGTAAAGTTGTGGTAACCATCTTTTAAAGAAAATCTCCACAAATTAACCCCATGTCAGCTTCCATGAGTTGATATTAAGTTCCAAATTATTGTTCATCCACTAATTAGAGGCTTCCCTTGCTAACTAATACACACCCCATGTGACTGTAGTAACCTCATCATAGTTTTGTAATTAAAAATACTTTTCCATTTGAACAAGCCACACATTAGCCTCATCACCTCCAATACTACCATAAAATATAGGTGTAATAACCTTTTTCATGTCCCTAGAAAGTTCAAAAGCAACAAGCTTCTTATTCCTTTCCACATATGGCATGGGTGATTTTTCCTTCTCATGATTATGTGTTTCATTATTCCCATGGGAAGAATTTTCTCCCTCATGATCATTAACGAGTACTTCCTTTTCTACCCTATCCTTAACTCTTTCTTGTTCAAGGTTATCCAACCTTGCCAAGATTTGGTCAAGCCTAGCCTCTACTCCAGTGGTTCCTTTTCCAACCTCTTGACTTCTGATGAGCTTAAAATGTGCTCATAATTTGGATGTTATGATAAACTTTTAAATGCCTTTACTGTTGTTATTTCATGGCTGTTTAAACTTAGTTGAAACCTTTTATTGGGATATCCTGTAGCAAGATAATTTTATATTCCTGCAGTTCATTGTGTTGACTTGATTGCATTTATTCCTCGTTGACTCCCTAAAATGGCTGGTATATCGTATACAGTTTTGAATGATGAAGTAGATTTAAAATGTGTGATTAATGAATAGATATCGTGTATGTGCCATATGCCTTTTCTTTCGCCTATTACCTTTTGTTTCGTAGGTTGTTGAAGAATGATTGAGTCAAGCGCAGCTGCTCTCGGCCTTGCAGCAAAGTCCATTTCCTACACGACTTCGAGGGAGCTCCGGTGAAGACTCTTTGACTGAAACCTTGGGAAAGATTTTTAATGACAAGTCAATCTGGAAAGAGTGGAGCGCTAGATTCTCTCTGGATCAGGTCAAGCACATAAATTCATTTATGAAGTTTGTTCCTTGATTCTGGGATGCATTTTACTTCCACATCTTTCTTTGATAGAGTTAGTTAGTTAGTTGTTCTTCTAATTTAAAAATAAGATACTCCTCCTGCGCGAGAGAGTAGAGCATATGGATAGAGAGATAGATGATAGTTAGAGTAAGATAGAAACAGAGTAGCAGACATCATGTAAGAATCAATATGATAATGAAAGACATAATCTATTTGACCAGAGATAGAGTTTGTTGTTAGTCTCCATTTCAACAAAACAATGTATATCATTATGTTTTCATGAATAAAGTTCAATGAAGTTCTGAGTTTAGTATCTGCGTAATCAGTAGATTCTTGCTAAGGGGGCCCACTTAGTAAGTATCTGTAGCTAGTTAGTTAGTTATTCTTTCCTGTTGAGTTTCAGTTTACTTTCATCTTTGAAGTTTTTATACAAACTCAGCCTTATAGCGCTCCTGCAGCATAGAGAGTCCATCACTATGACTGTTCCTGCAGCATAAGGCCAGTTCACAGTTTGTGTTTCAGTCATAGTTATTATGGTTTCTGCCTTAATCAAATCACAATTGAGTTTAAGAATTTAGCATTACCTTCATGCAGCGTAGATATAATTTCTTTCCAGTATGTATTTCTGCTAAGATTTGACTGAAACTAGTTCCTAGTGCATATATTTTTCTGCGCTATTTAAAGTATACGTCCCCTGGTTTGACAAACAAATGAACGTCCACAAAAGGAGATATTAGTCACCTGTTGGAATGTCCAATTTCTAGGAAAGGTTTTACTGTGATTTTCATATCCTTTTGTGGGCGCGACCAACTTCCACCAATATTAGTTTGTATCCTTTATTTTGTACCTAGGGCTATGATATTATAATGTACTTATATGGATGGAGATGTTGATATGTGGCACACATCCCTCAAGTTAGTTATATTAAGTCATGTTAATAACTTTTAATTATTTATATTAGGAGTTAAGTAGGCCTTCAATTAGGATTACACTTCCATTATATTATTAGGAAGTGGTATATATAAAGGAGATTATTATCATTGTAAGAGGTTTGTGGTGTATGATATTGTATTTGGGATCTCTTGGAGATATAGCATTGAGTGGCTTCTTCCTTAAGGATTATTGTATGCTGTTACCCTACCTTAAGGGTTTACTCTATTTTGGAATATATTGGATATTAGGGCATATTGGCCCACAAACATCTCTTGTGTTGTGTGAGGTCTATCTTTTGCAATTTCTTCAACATGGAAGTAGCCAAGAAGCTACATGTACAAGAAAATAACATCAAGGATAGTCACATATGGGTATGTGCAGGTTAATGGTGGGCCAAAAAGTGGAAATGAGGGAAAAAACACGCCTTCTACTCTTGAAAAAATGTGAAAAGAACGTGTTGACTTTTTTTAGGCTCGGGTGTCACCATACTAAACACCAAGCATACTTTTACAAATAAGATATCCGATCCAAATTGGATATCTAATTTAAATCAGATATCGAATATCTGATTTGTAAAAATCATATTTTAAAAACTTCTATTGCTTTTTTGAAGTCATTTAGCTAAGAAGAACCTACGGGCGCATGGTGCATCCATTCTTCACGTAACATATATCCGATTTAGGCTAAATTCGATTTGGAAAGGTAATTTTTTTAATTTTTATTTGATTTGATTCAATTTTGATTTATATTTGAATAATTTCATATGGTTTTTTGTTGATTTTTTTTTAAAATAGGGTTTTTGATTGATTTTTTGTGAAAAAATTGAGTTTAGAATAGATTTTGATAAAAAAATGAATGTTTTTTGTGGATGTTTTTCACAATAGGGTTTTTGATTGAATTTTTATGAAAAAATTGAATTGAGAATGGATTTTGATAAAAAAATGAATGTTTTTTGTGGATTTTTTTTCAAAATAGGGTTTTTGATTGAATTTTTATGAAACAATTAAGTTCAAAATAGATTTTGATAAGAAAAATGAATGTTTTTAATGGATTTTGATTTTAAAATAATGTTTCATTTATATTGTATAATTTTAGATTAATTATTTTTTAAATTTAATTAGGCATTATGGTTGTTGAAAATGAAGACTTAATTCATGAAAATTTGGAGCAATTGAGGGGCATTTGTGATGTTTATAAGCAAATCCCTCGATTATCCCATATGTCAAACACATTGATAGGAATAATTACAAATGTAGCAACCCTCTTCACCCAATATAATGCCTTTCATTCATGGTGAGAAACCATGAGGAAATATTATGCATGTGGATTGTCATATGATGATGTGAAAGATATCCAAATAACAAAAGCCCAAATAGCCTCTTTATTTATTAACCCCAGCACTGGTTTGGTAGTTAATGTTAACAAGCCAAAACTTTCTATAAAATGGTGCACGCATAGGGGCATAGTAGATAACTTTTGGGATTGTTGGTGTATGGTTTTTGATAAACCACCCAACAATAATCTTGATGTACCCTTTTACTTTATTAAAAAAATATATGTTGATTTTTTGTTAGGGCATCATGTCAATTACTTTGAAATTAAACCCTTCAAGGGAATTGGTAGAGGTATGCCTCAGGATAGGCTAGGGGAAGCTAGAGTAGTTAGGTGCCCATATGTTCCCCGTCGTCCCCTTCCTCCGCCACCTCTAGTACAACATCTAGATATTGCGGAGGATGCAACCACACAAACTATCCAGGCTATTCACTATTTGAGTGGTCTTTTGGTTTCCCATGCTTCTTCAGTAGCTCAGCCACAATCTGGTGATCTTGGCAATGGATCCAGTGCTACTGCATCATCCTCCTCGAGTCCACATATTTGCAGTATGTGCCAACAAATATGTTTGGGTCCTATTGTACAACCCCCTGAGCATCCATTAGACACTTCTGATTATGACATCCATGATGTGGAGATTATAGCAGATCACATGCAGGGGAGTGGAGCACATCCTACAGAGTCCTCTCCTACTAGAGAGGTGGACATTGGAGTAGTTACACAGGTAACATTTAAGGTGGAAATTCATAACTTGCATTTTTTTAAAAATGAATATTAATAAGAGATAGTATCAGGTACTAATATTTATTTACATGGTCTATTTAATAGTTAATGTCTGAGGAGGAGCTCACACTGATACATTTTGAACCATTTTTCTATGATAGCCTATCAGAATTCCGACGGGCTGTTGTCGAAAAATGGTTCAAAACGTATCAGTGTGACACAGGTGATAGATAGCACCCTTAGGGCCATTTCATTTGGCCTCGACATGCACACAATATCTATTTTTGCACTCACTCATTTAAATTTTTTTACTGTATATTTGCTTGTCATTTGAATTGTCGATAATGAAATTATATATTAACTTATATGTTTATCTTAATCTCTGCTTGTAGGAAACACCTAGTGCGAGCGAGGTGCGATGATCTCCAGAATATGGAGGCACAATGTTAGATAAGGGAAAGGTAATTGAACTCAAATTTGATTTAATTAAAATTTATAAGATCTTTTATTGATAATGCATACATTAACATAGATTTATAGTTTCATATGTACTTGTCATTTTTATGTACAGGTAGTTGTGAGGTATACATCATTGTTGATAAGTGCCACAACACCCGAAGGAGTAGGTATTCAAACGCCTGAAGGAGGAGGTGTTGAAACACCTCAAGGAGGAGGTGTTGAGACACCTAAAGGAGATACAGAAAAAGATCAACCTAAAGAGGTATGTGTTTATTTTATTTTGTGCTTGGTAAATATGTTATTATTATTGACAATTCTATGCTAACTTGGATGAATTTCATGTTTTTGTTCACATATATAGATTGACATCACAAAAGTTGATGCTGGAGCATCCAATGGTGTAAGGGCAATCTTGCATCACCCAAAAATAGTTAAATTTCAAGTTTCTCAGTTTTTGGATGTTTTTACATTTTTGCATACCCTTTTCATCATAATGAAATTCCCAATTTATGGTTTTTATTTTCTATTCATGGGTTGAAAGATATTGCAGTTTTAGTTTCCCAGATTTACACCTAAAAATCTTCTGAGTTAGATTTGAGGCACTTAGATCTTTTGAAACGGCCCAAAAACTTTCCAAAATCAGCATAGAAAATTTCAAGATTGTTATTGACTTCGAAACCTTTCCAATGGTTTAAACGGTTTGCAAATTGGAGTCCTCGATCAAAAGTTATGGCCCCGGGAAGTTGGCGCACTTTCTAGAAGATACAATTGCAAATGTTCTTTTAGAATTTGAACTTCAAGTTGTAATTTTTCGGCGCCAAACCACCTAATCTCAAATTTGAATGTTTTTTTGGCTCCAAACTAGAGAGGAGCTCTATTTATGGGCGGGTTTCTAATTTTTGGGTAGCTTTTTGGGACAAGCTCGCATATTGCAAAATGGTTACTTTGTAGCTTTTTGTAACTTGCATGTGTTGTAGAACTTGGGGATTGAGATCCTTTGCATATAAGAAGCTCCATTTTTTGAATAATAAAATTATTCTCTTGTTTGTGGGTTATTTTCTGTTTCTTGGGTTGTGCCCTCATCAAGTGGTATCAGAGCGAGGTTTTCTTGAGCATGTGGACAGATCGCCGATCGTGAGGTAGTTCACACCAGGACCGTGGTTGTGGGTTGAGGTCAAGAAAGATGCCTCCAAGAGTGATTCCTGGTAGGCATGGTGGTGCTAGAGGTGGTTGAGGTGGCAAAAATGCTGGTGGAAGAGATGCACTGGGAGCCCTCTAGAGACAGATTTATGCGTTACAAGAGCAGTTGAGAAGAGGGTTAAACTCGAGGGAGGAAAGTGAGGATGAAGGAGAGGAAGAAGGTTCAAATGTAGAAGAGGAAGAAGAAACAATTGATCAAGACAAAATGTGACTAATAAAGGCCATTTTGAAGATCGAGAAAAGACCCAGAGTAGAAGTCCCCAGTTATTTCGGAAGTCTGAACCCGGAAGAGTTGATTGACTGGATTAACAAGTTAGAATAATATTTTGAGTATGAGGAAATAGAGGACCTAGATTGGGTTAAGTTTTTAAAAATAAAGCTAAAGGGCCATGCCAGTATTTGGTGGAAAGAGGTCCAGTTGGAAAGAAATCGAAGAGGAAAAGGAAATATCACCAAATGGGATCACAAGGTAGAGAAACTGAAGAAGCAGTTCATACTAGTGGACTACGAGTTAGATCTATTGAAGAAATTGCAAGGGTTGAAGTAAGGAAGCAAATCTATGAAAGAATATACTAAAGATTTTCACAAGACAATCATCAGAACGGGTCACATAGAGGCCAATAAGGAGAAGGTAGCCCGATATCTTAATGGGTTACGACCGAGCATTCAGGAGGAGTTCAGCCTAGTCAGAATGACCACCATTGAGGATGTGTATCAGTTTGCTCTAAAGGTGGAAGAGAAGCTGAACAAAAGATTTGATGGCAAGCAAAAAGGACGAGGAGGTCAAAGTGGAAGGGGCAGTGGAAGACCTTTAGGAAGCTGAAATGATGATGAAAAGAAAAGTGAAGATGTGGGTACCAGCCGAAGCCAAAGGAATGACAACTTCTACCACCCTGCTGATCAAAACAGTAGTGATCAAAGAGGTAGAGGACGAGGGAGATATGGACAACGATCTGGAAGAGGTGGTTTCAAAGGAACGTGTTTCTAATGTGGTGAAGAAGGGCATCGAGCCTATGAATGTCCACAACACCAAGGAAGGGTAGAAAAAAGGCCAGAAGGTCATGGAAGGTTTGTGTATGTAGATGAAGAGGCCTAATCTGAACATTCATATGATGTTGAAAGGGGAGAAGCCCTAGTGATTAGGAGATCCCTGGTGACTGAGGAAAAGGAACCAAAACAGAGGAAGAATATGTTTCACACAAGGTGCAAGTGTGAAGGAAAATGTTGTGATGTCATTATTGACGGTGGGAGCACCGATAATCTGGTGTCAGAGGAGATGGTCACAAATTTTAAGCTGAAGAGGGAAAGGCACCCCCATCCATATCGGATTGCCTAGTTACAGAAAGACCACAAAGTTTTGGTCAATGAGCAGTGCCTAATAAAGTTCAAGATCGGGAGCTACCATGATGAGGTACTCTATGATATCATCCCCATGGATGCATGTCACATGTTGTTGGGGAGGCCGTGGCAGTTCGATAGACGAGCTATACATGATGGCCATGCAAACACCTATTCCTTGACAAAGGATGGGGTTTGACACAAGTTGAAACCCCTGAAGGAGACCGAAGAAAAGGTATGCAGTAGCGCTAGAATTTGTTATGTAGATGGAAGAAAAAATTTGGAAGGTATGAAGCATGAGTGTGTGTGTTATGCATTGATTCCTAGAGTGAGTAAGGAGGATAGTGAGAAGGTTCTAGAAGAAGTTTCTGGGATGTTGGATGAGTTTCAAGATATTGTTTTTGATAATGTACCTGAGGGTTTACCACCAATAAGGAAGATCAGTCATCAGATTGACTTGATTCATGGAGCCAGTTTTCCAAATAAGGCAGCTCATAGAATGACTCCAGCAGAAAATGAGGAGTTGAACATACAAGTTCAAGAGTTGTTGAGAAAGGGTTTGATACGGGAGAGTTTGAGTCCATGTGCAGTACCTGCAGTACTAGCACCAAAGAAGGATGGGGAGTGGAGGATGTGTACAGATTCCAGAGCCATAAACAAGATAAAAATCAAGTATAGATTTCCCCTGCCAAGGATGGATGACCTGATGTACTATTTGAGTGGAGCTCAGTACATCACAAAGATTGATCTGAAGAGTGGATATCACCAGATCCTGATTCGAGAGAGAGATGAATGGAAGACTACCTTCAAGACAAAAGAGGGCCTTTACAAGTGGTTAGTCATGCCTTTTGGGCTAACCAATGCACTAAGCACATTCATGCGGCTCATGAACGAGGTATTAAAAGAATTTCTGGGAAGTTTTTTTATTGTGTATTTAGATGATATTTTGATTTTCAGTAAGACATTGGATGAGCATCTGATGCATATTCGAAGAGCCTTTGAGAAGTTAAGAGAATAGAAACTATTGATTAATCTGAAGAAGTGCAGTTTTGTGAAGAGGGAGTTAGTGTACTTGGGGTTTGTTGTTTCAGCAGAAGGTCTCAAGATGGACCCAGAGAAGGTGAAGGCTATTCTGGAATGGCCTACCCTAAGAACTACTACCGAGGTGAGATCTTTCCATGGTTTGGCTAGTTTTTATAGAAATTTCATTAGGAACTTCAGTAGTATTTGTGGACCCCTTACTGAAACAATGAGAGGGGATAGAAAAGAATTCAAGTGGAGCACTGGAGCGGCAAAAAGTTTTGAATTGTTGAAGCAGAAGGTGACAGAGCAACCTGTTCTAGCCCTCCCAAATTTCAACAAGGTGTTTCAGGTGGATTGTGATGCTAGTGTTGTGCCATTGGAGTAGTGTTGAGCCAAGAAGGTAAGCCCATTGCCTATTTCAGTGAAAAGTTAAATGATGCCAAGAAAAAGTATTATGTATATGATCAGGAATTTTATGCAATAGTTCACATTAAAAGAAATGGAGACATTATTTATTGCCGGAAGGAATTTGTTCTATATAATCGACATCAGTCTTGCGCATCTAAATATTAGGAAAAATTAAATCAAAGGCATATGAAATGGGTAGAGTTTTGTAGAGTTATACCTTTTTTGAAACATAGGAGGGAAGTAAAATAGGGTTGCATATGCCTTAAGTAGGAGGCATACATTGATGAAAAAGATGCAGATTGAAGTGGTTGGGTTCAATGAACTCAAGACACTGTATGCAGAAGATCCTGATTTTACAGAGGCTTGGAAAGCTTGCAAGGAACCTGTTACAGTGGACAGGACAAGGTAGCTAGATTTCATAATCCAGGATGGCACGTTATTTAAGGGAAGTCAATTGTGTATCCCGAGGAGTTTCATGAGAGAGAACCTGATAAAGGAGAAGCATAGTGGAGGAATGGTAGGACATTTTGGTTGGGATAAGACCTACATTATCAATGGTTACATTATTATTGTATTCTGCAATTGTCAAGTGGATGTGAAGAAGTTTGTACAAAAGCCGCAGGGTATGTCGATGGCTAAATGAGTGAGTAGAATACAGCTTATATCAGCCCTACTGTACCAAAGAGGCCATGGAGGATAT
>VDFB02347335.1:123356-148167 GCA_007258455.2 Sequoia sempervirens
CAACCTACCTATTTGAGGCATCTAACAAGATTATTCTAGCCTCTTTGGAAAGTCCAAAACTCCCTCAAAATTTGACATGCAACTAAATACACATTTCCCTCTTTAACCCCCTAAAACCCTTGTAATAAGGAGAAACTAGTTTTTGTCCAATTACTCCACAATTTTCCAAAACACCATACAAAAACATGACTAATTCAAACACCCATCTAAGTTACACAACATATATGAGAGACAACATAGACTCCTTTGAAGCAATGTTGACTTCCTATACATTCACCCTTGAGTAGGCTACTCAATTAGCCCAAAAATGCAAAACAGCATAACTTCAAACACCACACAAACCCCTAAAACCTTGCGGCAACAAATAAATTGTGAAGAAAACAAAGATTCTACAATTGGATTCCATTTGTATGGACTTGTAACCATCAAATTAAAAACCCTTGTTTTTAGTGTAATTCTTGAAGGTTTATTGGATGTAGCACTTCCACAACCTTTCAGACTTTTCCACCACCTTAGAAACCTTCATTTAGGCCCCAATATGCTTAGTAAACAAAGAAAATTCTGGCATCTCAAATAATTTTTCAAACCCTAGGGTAAAAACTCTATTTTCAAGTGAAAAAAACCACCATTTTTGGACCTTTAACTCTTCATTTTATTTCAAAACCTAGTTCTCCATGCCTTCCACTCTTGAAATAATGTCAAGACATGTAATAATGTTTCTACATAAATTTTTTATACAAAGAAATGGTAAGATAAAAACATGTAAGTGGTTTCCCCAAACTAATTTCCACCAAAAACATTCTTGATAGTTTAAAACCACGAACCACCGCAACATGTAATTATGATAGCACTCAAGATAGCCCTCCACCATGAACATATCAACTAAGTAGGAACCCATAGCATTATGGAAAGATGATCCACTTATCCCAATGTAACTCCCAAGAATTACATGTGAGAGATGGTAAATTTCATTGACGGCAACGATTGTGTGACTCCCATTGATGACCTTATTCATTCAATGCCATTACATCAATATCCAAAGAATTCCAAAGAATACTAATGAAAATAATATTTCCCTCAACACCTCATGATCATTCAAGTGCTCATTCTAACCATACAAGAGATTTACACTTCAAATTGCAAGTGAATATAATTTACTATATCTTAACATAAAAAATGCAAAACCTAATAGAAAAATGTATCAATGAGGTAAAAGGATGTATAAATCCAATCAATCAAACACAATCAACCTAACATAGTGGGGTTGATAAGGGTATGAATGTTTATCTTTTGCATCTACTCTTGAATATCTAGGGACTTGAGGTGTTATTTAAATTTATTACTCATTTTATTAGATTGAATCAAAATGTATCACTAATGAAAATTACTCGATACCTCTAAGATAAATGTGAATGTTTTCATGATTATAATGAATATATTGTATATTATTAATGCTAGCATATATCATCAAATTATCCCAAACATGTGTTTAGTCAACTCAAAGTGGATGAATGACACCACTTAGCGAAAAATTTGAATTTTGAATTTTAAAATGAAAGGGAATAGGTTTGTGACTATGAGGTCACCCTTGTGAATTAAAGAATTGGGTTTGAGGAGAAAAAGTTGCAAGCCACTATAATTTATTATATATAAATGGGAAATATTACAAAACGTGGTTCAAATGAGCATACTAATAGTTTAGAACTAGGAAGAAAGCCTTCGCTTGTGTTGATGGTGTTTTTATGCACTTCTCAACACAGGCAGTGCGTAGGTGCACTACCCCTCTTGAAAGACAATCTTCCACAATCAAATTGCAGAACACTATCCCAAGGTGTCTCAGATGTCAGGTCATGACAATGCTCTAATACCTTAGTAGTTTGATGTGATTTGTTGGAATCACAAGGCGGTATTACATAGGAAATACAAAGCATGGATACAAAGAATGAAAGTTGGATCTTGAAATGCAGTTCTTGGGATAAAGTCGTTATGCATTGGTTGTAGGTTCAAACAGTAATCTTGGACTCCATTTAGTTGTTGGATTTGGCTTTACAATGTGCAATGAACCTTAACATAGGTCCGGGTCATTAAAAAAAAGTAAAAAAGGAAAGGGAGGGGAAAAGTTCCTAAGTCTGCAACTAGCTATGAATAGTGACAATGGAGTTCTTGCAATGGACAATTTCTTAAAAAAATATCCCACTTAACCTGGGATTTCACAGTATCATGGAAATTGTGCTATCTTCTAAGGTCTACAGATATTTTATCCTTCATCCACCACATACATGCATGAATCAAAGGTAAATGTTTGGAGTAGCTTTGAAATCAAGTCTAGGCTAACTTTGCATAGCTATCTACCATCAGCAAACAACAAAAAGTATGGACAAAGAAATCATCAACATGGTAGGAATTTTCATAATCACCCAACAACATTCCTAAGATTTATCCAAAAAAATAAGATAACTAACTAAATAGCAATAAAATCTAAGTCAAACATCTAACATTGGAGATTGAATCAAGTAACATGGGAGAAACCAAGAAAATACACCAAGTCAATGCCTTTTCCTTATAAATTTTTGCAGCATGTCTTTACAACAACTCAACTCTCTCTTTACAAATGAGAGGGGAGCCCTATTTATAGTTTTCCAAAAGTCAAATGAATGGCCAAGATTCATTCTTATTGTGTGGGAAATATTCATTACAAAATAGGGTTTCACCTACCCCCAAATAGATCACAATTTAAAATTACATTTTTGTCTCTTCCCTATTTCATCTTCTTGTTGATGGCACTGTAGCTCTTTTTTCATTTAGTAGAATGTTGTTTTGTTGTAGCTACTCTTCAGAAAGTTCTTCATCATTGGCAGGGCTGTCTTCCTGTCCCTTGGAGGTTATATATTTGATGAACTTGAGGACGACCTCCTAGAGTTTGTATATTTTGATGACTTTGCATCGCAATGCCTGGTAGCTCCACTCCTTTGCATTTTCTTCTAGCCTTTTTCAATCTTCATCATATTTTGAGCCTTGGTCTCTAAACAACTTTGATCAGTCGAAGGCGCAGGTAGAAAAACTCAGGAATTCTGTTGTGATTTCTCCAGCCATCCTGTCCTTCATCTTTTCTTGGAAGTAGGGTTTTATCTTCTCCGGATCCATTTGCACAGTGGGCATATCATAATCTGTCATCAGCTTAAGATATCAGGCACATTCCGCCTAAATTTACTTGATCCACTCAATATCAGGATCCACCCTACTCAAGATTTGCTCCAACCTCTCCTTTCGGTTGTCAAAGTCTCGGCACCATATATCCATTAGCCAGTGATCTTCTTTCTTAAATGAGAGCTTCTTCTCCCACGTGTGTTCAGGCAATTGAAGGATAGCTTCGATCCTTGGGAAGGTGGAGTCGTAGGTCACGAGGAAGTTGGTGCAAAGTTTCTTTGTGCTCTCTAGAGACTGCATCAGGTCCAAGAACTTGTTGGATATTCGTATAGCTCGGCTAATTCCCGTGTTTCCGACATATAAGACTTGTTGGAGCCAGTCCTCTGTGGTCTTCTCCAAGTTCTTTCTTCTCTCTATTTTGTCGATCTACTCTTTGAAAAGAAACTGAGGTGCGACTGTGGACATAGTATGCAGGTCATCTATTGAAGACCATTGCTAGATATAATCCGTTCATGCTGCAACCTGTGCCTTGAGCTCATCCTTTGAGATTTTATCCTACTTTATCAGGTGCACCACTGTAGCCACCGACTCCTCAGGGTGCTCGACCTTCTACTCTCTGGTTGCAGTTTCCAAGTCAATGGTAGAGATGTTATAACTCACCCCTACTTGACCAATCATGGGCATTGCAATTTTTGCTGCTCGAGAGCCGGAAGCATCCATTGTTACTTTGGACTGGACCTTGGGATTCTTCCCTTTCTTCATTGTGATCTGGGCTCAAGCCAAGATGGCCTCTAGCCTCACCCTTCAGTCTTTCAGCATAGGGGTATTTCTTTCAATTTTCTTCTCTAACCATTCAGGCACAATAGATTTCCCCTTGGGAAAATCATGGCTACCCTCTCCCTTCTCGGTCAATGCCAAGATTTTTGCTTCCTTTTCTTTTGGAGATTCTCCTTTCTCCTTGGCAGCAGTCTCCTCCTCTTCGTCGGAGTCATGGATGAATACGAGGCATTTGATAGGAAGCCCGGTGGATGGTTGTCGAAAAGGGACTTCCTTCTCTTGCTATTTATTCTTCCTTCTTTTCCTCAGTACCCTTAGCCTCGGGGCTTTTGACAACATGGGTTTCAGCTTAAGTCAAATCCTTTATTTGCTCTTCTTTTGGTGGCTGCCCCTCTTCATCATGGGGTGATCTTTCTGTTTTTGTCCCAATGTCCTTCAGTTGTTGTGCCATTTCTTCTTCAAGGTCATCGTCAAATGTCTGAATGATTACCTTCGCACCACAACCTTCCTCCTCATCACCACTCTCAAAAGAGCCCATCTCCTCCTCCTCATAAACTACCCTGTCGATGGTTCAGTGTTCATACTCCGGGTGCTCATGGTACTCATCGGCCTCCTCCTCAATAGGGTTTGAGGCCTCCTGCTCTCGTTCCTCCAACTCCTTTGAGATTAGCATTGTGGCCTCCATAGCTAGTGGCCCTGTCGGTGGTTGTGAAGGTTAAGCAGTTGCAAGGAATTGCACAAGGGCTGCTTGGAGAGTTGGATCCATTAAGATCTAGGAGAGCTCAGGCGGAAGGTTTTGCATATTCCTTGTAAGAGCCTTAGGCATAGTGGCAGCGAGAATAGGCGACGTTATGGTTGCTAGAGGGAGTGATGTGATTGGCAACATGGCAGCAGAAGAAGAGGGAGTGGTCATGCCAGAAGAGGAGTCAATGAGTATTATCGACTCGGCCGGAGGTGAAGGGGCAAGATGGACAGAAATGTCCACTATCGACGGAGACGCGGTGACCATAGCTAGGGAAGTGGGCGGTGCAACAGGAGGAACATGGAGAGCCAAGGGAGGCTGCAATTCTTCCACACCTTCTGCTTCTTTCTCTTTGGTTAAAGGCTATTTCATAGCACTCCCTACCAGTTTGAGTCTTTTGGGAGGTAAACTTCCCGCTTCTTTCTCTACAGAGGCCTTGGGGTCTAGGGATTGCTCGGCCTCTGTTTCCTTTCTTTGCTTGAGCTTGGTGACCAGAGGATACTTGGAGGTCCCGCTAGTTGACATGGTGGCAACAAAATCCTCTGTGGCACTCGGCTCTCTTTTGAGCCCCTCATAGGTCAGGACTACTCCTTGCCACTTTAAATGAGCCACCTACCCATCGATCCACTCCTTGGTACGAGTTAAGATCCACTGGGTTATGGTGTCTAGGTCATCAACCTCTTGTTCATCCTAGTTGATCGATGGTATTGGTAGGTTGGCAACCGCAGGGTACCTCAGATGCATGATAGTGGATTCGTCCTCCTCGACTTGGTCCGGTACCAAAAATAGTTGCACCCTTCTTAAGAACTGCACAGTCATTTGCATGTAGTTCCTTGTGCGCACTTCTTTGTCATCTTGGTAGTCGGCTCAGAAATCCTTAATGTGATGGAGATGGGCATATGCTGGCCCCAGCGCATTCCTGATATGGCCATGTGGGTCCATCCACGGGCGAGCAGTGTGTAGGTAGAAGTGATATTCCTTTAGCTCCTTCTTAGAGTTACCCACACATTGGGAAGTTTGTAATCGGTACATGCCCTAGCCAAGGGTCATGGGGTAGGAGATCCCCACTATGTGCTTGTTGCTAAAGATTTCCTGCAGGTGTTGGAGCTGATGAGAAAGCTCCAGGATGATGATTCTATTGTTGGGGTATCAGGGTAGCCTATTTGGCCTTTCAGTGAAGCCCTGGGCATGGATGTATGTAAAATTTGGGTATTGGATATACAGGAAGGCATACTACTTCAAGAGCGCCCTGACACTGTGGGAGACGCTACTCTCAAAGTCTCCAGAAATCAACCTGATGATGTGGCCAATGAAGGTGTCGTTTACCCTACAGTAATCTCTTTTGAATTTGTGGTATTGGAGCTATAGATATTTTTCATAGGCTTTGAGTCCTTGCTTCTGCCCCTAATCAGGTGCCACAAACAACCCGCTGTACTGTCTTTGATCCGCCAAGGAATAGACAAGGTAGGAAGTCATGCAAAATTTGGAGCTCTTTTTCATGTTGACAAACTACTCATGGAAGCAGTTGCTTATGATTCCTCCCTAGTAGAGTGAAACCTTTGTTGTGACATCCTCATTGGCATGCAGGATTTGCTCAATGAAGTATGTCATCCACTCCTGAAAGTAGGCAGTCGTAGGAAGACCCATGACCCTACTCAACAAGGTCACTAGGTGGTGGTAATCCTCATGGAAATCACTACGGAAGAGTTCCTGAGGAACCTTCGCAGCACTGCCCCGTCTTTCCTTAAGCCAATGTAGGTTTATCGACTTCTTGCATCCTGTTGGATTATCATCCCATGTCACCTGACATTCTTCTAATGTGGGGACCTCCATCTGTTGGAATGTGGAAATGTGGAAGGTCTTGGTGATCCCCTCTGGCGACATGTCTGCAAGAGTGTTTCCCTCCTTATCAACAATTGTTCTAGTATCGGTTTGGTACGCTTCTCGGCAAGCCATGACCAATTCGGGCACTACGAGAGATGGAGGGAAACCAACAGCCTTAGCTATTCTACTATGCCTTATCGATCTAGCATTCTTTGTTGTTGGGTTGACCCTGACTCTTTACGTGAATTCATCAATATCCACCAGGCCAATGTTGGTGTCTATGATTTCCTTCCAGTCTGTAGTGACCTTTGAGTGGAGCGGCTCACCCTGGAATTGGTACTTCATCTAGTGTTTGTCTTATTTCCCTCGAGGGGTCCTTCCTGATTTCTTACCCTTGTCCCCTTTGACAGATGCCCCTGAAGTTCCTACACCCGATTCCATATATTATGCAAGCAAGGACAAAGTCCACATCTTGAAACTAATATTCTTTCCAAATAATCAATCAACCTTATCATGAACTTTAATCTCTAGATGCTATTGATCTTTTTTATTAAGGGCATTTGGACAATCTGGGCCTAGAGGGTCGGACTTCCCTGGTAGGAATACTGTTTGGAAGGGAAAACACGGTAGAAGGCCCCTAGAGACATCTTTGGTCACATTTTAATATTTCAAGAGGTTCATGATAAAGAGGACCAAAATCCAGCATGTGGGTCAAAGTTAGATTCCAAATTTGGGTTCGTTAGGATCGATTTAGGAGAGTTCGGAACTCCCAGGCTAGAAAGCTGTTGGGGGATAGCATTTTGGAGCAGTAGACACTAGATGAAAATCAGGAGACAGAACTCCAGGGTCCGGGCCCTGGTGGGCCAAAGGGCGGCCGTTGTTAAGTCATTTCACTTTTAGGGGTTCAGGTCGGCGACACCGGGAAGGTGCCCAAACTTCACCGTTTTAGACGACAATCATCAGACGAAAGTCCGAGAAGGGAAGTCTGGCGACAAGGGCCCAGTGCTATGAGTTTTTTCTTTGAGTTCAACGACAATCAAAAACACGGAGTCTGGAGGTTAGGACGACGAGAGGGGTTTTCTGTAAGAAACAGCAGGCAGGGACGGGATTCCTAGGTCACGGAGCCCAACAAGCAGAAAGCCAACACTAGCGGTTCATGAGGCAGCTAGTAGTAGATGGAAGTTCGGGGCCCAATGAGCAGATGGACCGAAAAAATATCCCCTTCAGTGGGGGAAAGGTGGACTTCTGAGAATGGAAGTCTGGACACCGGGGCCCGAGAGGTCTGGAGGACGGAGCTCTGTCAATGCGAAAAGCAAGCCAACAACAGGGAAGCAGGCAGGATCCAGAGGTCGAACGACATCAATGAGTTCATCGTGAGGTCGGCGGAAAATGAGGTAAGGACACCCAAGGGCCGGAGCACGGAGACCAAAGGGATGCTGTGAGTTAAAACTACTAGAACACAAAAGCAAACGGGAATGTAGAGCCTGAGGACCGGGATGCCAGATGAATTTCGCCGTGGAGGATGGAAAAATAGGCCAGGAACCCCACAGGCGGAACCCCAGGTTCCCAGGCCCGAGAGGCCTAGAAGAAGCTTGTTCAGTTTCGATGTTTCACGGTGAGGAGACGGTCAGGACTCGGCAGCTAGGAGGCAGGTGCGAGTTTGCAGTTTCAAACGGCGATATTTGAGCAGAATTTCGAGACAAGAAGCTCGACGGGCCGGGCTCGGAGGGAAGAATTGCTGCCGGCAAGATTGTTCGAAGGTTGGTAATTGGACGAAAAAGGCAGGTCTCAGGCCCGAGACAGATGTTTTCCCTGCGTGAAGAATAGTTGCGGCAGGGAGAAACTCCGGATCTATGAGGAGGGCATTTCTAGAGGTTTCTCAATTTTCTAACATGTGGGTTTGGTGCACAATTTTATATTTTATCATTTTATGCCCTCCTAATAATTTTTGATTCATTTAAATATCTCAAAATCATGAAACGAAGCTTGGGAAGGGCAAACAGATGGCCTACCTCAAACACGCTATGTGGGGAAAGGTGGGATCCACCTACGGTCGACAAAATAATGTTGAGGGCGATGATAATGACAATATCGAAGACAGTGGGCTCTAGATAGCAATTTGTCTAATTCACTGCAATCCTGTGAGATGAAAATGACTAGCTGAGTTGGGCATTTTATACCCCTAACTGCCATGAATGCGTGCATTTAATGCAGGTATGGTCATCAAAAGTTGGTGGATTCAAAAATATCTGTGACGGTGGCGGGAACGCTGAGGCCCGACGGTCGGGGAGGTGCAAGACAATGGCGGTTTGAAGTTTTCATGTTGGTTGATCAGTGGTGGTGGGAAGCTGGTCGGGGCCCGGAGGGCGGGATGCCACCAGGGATCCGCCATCATGGACGGCGGAACCATCACGGAATTCTGAACATGAAATTCTCGACGGTCGGGCCTAGAATGCCCCATGGCAGATAGGTATCCCCGTAGATGTTGGTCCCCGAAAAGGTCGGTGGGGCCTGGGGGGCGGGACGCCACAGGAGGTCTGCCATCGTGGACGGCGAAACAGAAACGAAACTCCGAAAGCAGAACTCTGGGGTTCAGGGTCCAGATCACAGAACACTGTAGGAAATTCAACAAGTTTTGCAGACGACACGAGGGGGTTTAGACCCTGAGGTCTGGAAGGATGCGGAGCGAACGCCATTGGGAATGACATTTCTAGCATGGAAACTCGAAAGGATTTCCCTATCGGCCGGGCTCGACAAGGCCCGAGGCCGTTGGCAGGACCAAACTGCCAGAGGGACTTCGTGAGGCGCCAGAACGCAACAAAATTAAAAAAGAGAAGGCATGGTCGATATATGATGGGACTTTGAAGCAACATTGACCATCCGAGACATCAAAAAGGGAGGCATGCAAAATGAGGCGGCAACAAAACTACTCAACAAGGCAAAAGAAAAGAGGGTCTCCATTCTGAACGGGGCGTGTGTGCTAAGGGCACAACAAATGGCGATTCTGCTGGGGAACGCTCCCTAGCATTCTAGGGATAAGTATTCATTCAGGACCTAGAATATCTGGTTTCTTAGACCATGAGTGGCTTCCAAAGATGAATCTAGGAGAATGATATCCTTAATTGGGTCAGCTTATAAGACATCTCAGAAGTGTGTGTGTAGTGAGTTGATTCCTTTCTTCGAGATAGTGACCAGGGTTACAAATTCAACCGAGCAAGCTACATAAATTGTCTAACACCAAAGCTAACCTAGACATTGCCCCGCTGCCAGTCAGGCATCCATAGCCCTGATGGGGTTATTGCTGTAATCTCATAGATATTGCTCTACTGCTAGCCGGACGTCCATAGCCCCGATAGAGTTATCCGAACACACATACAGTCGTTTATTTCCTTTTTTCATAATTCTTTTTTTTTTCTTTTGCTTTGATGTTTCACTTCTCTTTTATCATTTAGTTCCACCGGGTAAGCACTGAAGCCTATAATGGGTTTGAGATTGTAGTGGTCACTGGAGCAGACTTGAGATTTTTCACTCACTAGGGTGCCATAACAACCATGGTATGGTCCTTTAGAAATTATTATTATATGCTTTGTGCGAGATCCGAGATGTGTGTAACAAGATCTAGCCAAGGGTTTAATTCTAAGCAGAACTCAAGCAAGGAAATCATTCACGGGAAGATTTCAAAGACCGATAATCAAGAGTGAATGTTTAGCCCAAGAACACAAAGAACGGATAACAAAGTGAACCGCTTGTCGAGCAAGCATGACCACCACAAAGGAGCAGTAAATAATTTTAAAAAAAAAACTGTCAGGAGCGAGAAAACAAAAGAGCAACACAAACAAGATGCAAGCAAGCCAGAAAGCAAACTACCGTACCCTATGTATAAGTATTTACAATGATGAGCTTGAACGAGCTCAGGCCTGGAAGTAATGCTTTAGGTGCTGCCTGTTGACTGGCAACAAGACGTTCTCACCAGTTAAGGTCTTTAAGCAGAAGGCATTATCTCCCAAAATCTCAGCTATTTGAAAGGGGCCAAGCCAGAGCTTGTCGAATTTGTTGTGTCCCCCTTTTTTCTCATGGGCCTTGTCCCAATATAGGACCAAATCTGCAATTCCAAAGGCCTTGATCTTGGCTCGGTGGTCGAACCATCTCTTAACTACGCCATGATGTTTGGTGAAATTTTCTATTGCACGGTCTCACACTTCCTCTAAATGCAAGAGCTCAGCTAGCCGAGCCTCCCTACGATCTCCTCCCTCATAAAAATCGTTGATGAACTGAAGAGTAGGAATCTTCAAATGGATGGGAAATATATGTTCTAGGCCATAGACAAGGTGGAATGGGGAATCGCTAAGGGCAGCCTTGTGGCGAGTGCGATCAACCCGAAGGGTGAAACAAAACTGGGTATGCCAGTCCTTGGGATTCCTATCTAGCAGCTTCTTGATCACAGTAATCAAGTTTTTATTTGTAGACTCGGCAAGGCCATTGCCCTGGGGGTAGTAATTAGATGAGAAATTAAAGGCAATCCCATAGTCGAATGTCCAACTAGCAAATTTTAATGAAGCAAACGCAGGTCCATTATCACATACCAAAGCATAAGGACAACCAAAGCGATTCAAAATGAAGCTTTCTAGAAAATTGGTAACTACTTTAGTTGTGCATTGCTTACATACTATTGCTTCCATCCACCTAGTACAGTAATCAGTAGCGATAAGAATGTACCTGTGTCCTACAGACAATGGAGGGCTTACTGGACTGATGAAATTGAGACCCCATTGCACAAACAACCTTACCTCTAGCACAGGCTGCAGTGGGACAGCAGCATTCTTCTCCTTGGTGGCAGCGATCTGGCATGTGTGACATGAACGAACATGGCAATGGGCATCCTTGAAGACAGTTGGCCAATAATACCCTGCCCTTAATATGTGATGTGTTGTGGAAGAACCCAAAGTATGGCCCATGCCAAATTTGTTGTTAAACTCTTTTAAGACTCGATCTGCTTCTTCCTTGCCAAGGCATCTCAAGTAAATGCCTTCATGATTCTTCTTGTAGAGAATGGAAGCCTGCAGTATGTAGCCATTGCTTTTCAATCTCAAGGCCCGCTTTTGGACTCCTTGTAGGTGCGGTGGACACTTATGGTTCAACAAATAGTAGACGACATTCTGGTACCACTCTCTGGGGGAGACCCTCAAGCTAGTACTGCTACACAGTGAGTTCAGGTCTAACTCCTACTGCTATTTGAGCAATTGTGTGGGTGAGTGCCTATCCTCTCACTAGCTTCATCGGTTGGATCTCCATGTCATACTCTTGGAGCAGGGTGACCCACTTAGCTCTTCGTTCACCTAATTCATTTTGCATAAGGAGCGTTTTTACTGCTGGGTCGGGGACAATGGCAAACACCTTGTTGCGTAGGATATAATGTCTAAATTTCTTCCCCCTCTAATGAGAGCATATGCCTATTTTTCAATGTTGTGATATCGCAATTCAACATCCTTGAGGTGAGCACTCATAAAGGTGATTGGATGCTCATTTCCTTCATCGTCCTTCTGGGTCAACATGCTAGCACATGAATACTCTAAAGCAAATGAATAGATGTAGAAAGGCTTCAAATAATCTGGGCTAACTAACACAGGTGCTTCAGCGATGGCCCACTTGATTTCTTCAAAAGATTGTTTGGCATCGGGTGTCCATTCAACTTTGGTTTCTTGTTTGAGCATAGCATTGAGAGGTTTAACAATCTCCGCGAAACCTGTGATGAATTTTCAGACAAAGTTGATCTTTCCAAAGAAAGATTTTAATTCTTTCTTGCTTCCTAGAGGTGGGACTTTGAGTAGGGACTCAATACGTTTAGGGTCTGTGGAGATCCCCTATTCTGAGATGATATACCCGAGTAACCTGCCTTCAGTCACTCCGAAAATGCACTTTTTGGGGTTAATGAAAACCCCAAACTCCCTACATCTCTGAAATACCTTGTATAAGTCAGAGACGTGATCGCCCCGCCTTTTAGAAAATATGGTTAAATCATCCATGTAGATGATTATAAATTTTCCAATTAGGTCCTTGAAGGCGATATCCATGGCGCATTGGAAAGAGGCACCTACGTTAATGAGCCTAAGAGGCATTCTCCTGTACACAAATGTCCCCCATTTAGTGGTGAACGTCATCTTGTGATGATCCTCATACTGCACCATTAACTAGTTATATCCGAAGTATCCGTAGAGGAAATACATCATCTCAGAGCCATTGACGATCTGCAGCACCTCATCCAATGAAGGTATTGGATAGTTGTCTTTCTCTGAGGTGCAGTTTAGATTGCGGAAATATACACATAATCTAATCTCCCCAATCTTTTTTCTGACCGGGACCAAGTTGGCCACCCACATGGAGTGGCTGACTAAAAAAATGATTCTTGCTGAGAGCAACTTTTGTACCTCTTTGTAAACGACAGGTTCCAATAAGGCATTAATAGGGCGTTGCCGCTGGTGGAATGGCCTCACTTCCGTCTTAAGAGGGATGGTGTGTGTAATGATAGAAGTTTAATAAGTTTATAAATCTTTGTAGCTCCATGCCACAACATCATGGTACTTACACAACACATCTGTGATTCCCTTCCTTTCCTCTGGCGTGCACACCTTGCCGATAAAAACATTCTTGATCTCCTCGACTGTCCCAAGGTTGTGAGCATTGCACTGGTTGCATATGGCCTCTTTTTTCATTTGTTAATTTTGATCTCTGATCTGATCCAAGTCAAATATGCGTTCTAGCTGAACCATGCCTCTCGCGATTGTGTTGGTTTTGAGGTTAATAACCCCCTCTATGTCCAGTTTAGCTTCTTGTGGATCAGCTTCATTAATTATCTGAGCTGCGAAGACATCAAAACTTGTGATGAATTGAAGGATATGCTTGTCATCATTGAAGACTTGTCAATGGGTAACATTATCTGGGACTGATGGCGTGGATGTTAGTTGAACAGTGAATTTCTTGAGCCTAGACAAAGAGAGGGGTTGTAGAGTGCTGGCTGCTTGAGCTAAGGCGTCATCCGTATGATTCTGAGCACGGAGGATCAATTGTATATTAAATGCAACTAATCCCTCCAAGAGATCCCAGACCCTATGCCTATAGTTTGTAAGTCTCTGATCATGATAGGAATACAACTTTCTGACCTATTTAACCACGACCTCAGAATCCCTAAAAACTTGCAGCATTTTTACATTTTTCTTCAAGGCAATGAGAAGGCCAAGGACTAAGGCCTCATATTCTGCTATGTTGTTGGTGCAATAGAACTTCAATCTATGGGCAGCTAGAAATGTCTTACCCATTGGACTGATGAGTTCGAACCCAACTCCAGCTCCTTTCCTGGACTTTGATCCATCAAATCGGATCATCCAATAGGTGAAGGGTTCTTTTTCTTCATGTCTAATTAAGCTTCTGTTCCCTTTCAGCTGGGCAGCTAGCCCTATGACCTTAGAGAAATTTTCTGGTTCGATGCATTGATCAATAGGTGGTTCTGCTGGTGCCTCCTTTGGCATTTCCATCTGAGGAGTAGTTTTTTTTGTAACATGCACAACTATTGCTTGACACAAGCAACAATCAAACTCAGAGTGTACAACATTGTGAACCCTACACCAATTGGGTAACAAGAGATCCTGTAAATTCATTCGGGTCCCTAGGTTGAGTTGATCCCTTGCACATTTAGTCAGTGAGTAGTTCCCAGTCGTCATCCTTATCAGGCTCATCATCGGCTTCTATTAATGTTTTTGTGTCTGGGGGCATTTGTGTAGACTCAGTCAAAGGACTACACAACACTAGCAACACTTCATCTACACATTCTTCCTGGGGTTCAACCTTATTATGGTTGGTGAAAGGGCGGTAATTCCCCAAATCAGTCTCGGCGAACAACACCTTGTTTATATTATTATATTCCATGATCATGTACTTCATACATGGTTCACGGTCGATACAGATTTGATTAGGCAGCCCCTTCCATGGTAGCCACATGTGAGAAAGGTTTGTGGTGGTATATCCATTCAGTGTCTTGGTGAATTCCCTTCCTAAGATGATCCCATATGCATTGGGAATGTCAGCCACTTGAATATCAATGACCTGTTGTATCCGCAGATCTATAGCAATCTGCATCAGGATACGATTTATTTCACCCACGATGTTGATCTTCATTTTGTCCAGCTGAGTCACCTTCCTCTTTGAAGGTGTGGGGGTGATGCCAAGAGCCTTGCATACTGCTAAGGGCATGACATTTGCAGACGCTCCTGAATCGAACAGGCAGTTATGCAAGTTCTTCCCAAAGACTCTAATGGTGGTCAGGAAAGGGGGAGTTTCTAGTCTCCCCTGGAGGATGCCCGTAGGCATGTCCATGTGAGCTATCTAACCTTTGTTCTTATCATTGCCCATATCCCTAGTTTTCCTTAATAGCTAGTCCTTGGAAAGCTACCTATTAGCCCTTTCTGGCTCCTTTTCAATTTGTTTACTTGTGGACCGATTCGCCGAAACATCCTTCCTTTTCCCGGTATTCTCTTGTATCTCTGGTTCTTTCCTAGGCTCTTCAAAGGTAACCCTCTTAGCTAGTGTTTCTTGTGTTGTACTAGAAGATGGAGTCCCATTAAGAACCCTGAAGAAGGCATGCCTTATAGCAGGGACTTTGAGTAATTCAAAGGCTGAAAAGCTGATTCTTACCTTCTTGAACTCTTCTGCCACATATTCACCCATTTGTTCAATTTCTGAGCTAAAAGCCTGGCCTATAGTAGAACTAGGAGGTTGGGACTTCGTTTGTCCCGACGGATTTTGGAATTGGCCCTGTGGTTGATTTTGTGACTAGTTTTGAGATCTATTGTTATTGAGGTATTAGGTAGGTATGTGAGGAAGCCTAAGGTTATATCTAAAATTTGGATCAAGGAAAGTGGCAAAATTTTTTGGTGGGGTAGAAGTTGTTAAGGGTCCACCCCCTAGCTATTCATAAGGAAGTAGGGAGTCGACCTTTGATGGAACATGTGGACCTCATCTACAAATGATTCTTCTTCATCTACCAGACCATTATCTACTAAATCAAAGAGTTTATCCAAGGTTTGCTCATTACTTACCTCTTGCGCTTCCTCACCCTCAATAGGAATAGGCTCGACTTCGGGCTTGTTGCAGTCACCTCGCGGGAATGGTGCTTGATTAACCACCAAACATGAGAAATCATATGGCTCAGATGGAAAGATGTCCCTGCAGCCAATATTGTCTACTGCGTTTTGCACCTCCACCTGGAAGATTTCAGCAACTGTCTAGAACTCAGGACAATCCAACTTAGAATTTCTACTGGTTTTGTGAATTCAACACCATCCAGACAAGGCTGCCTTGGAAAGGTATACACCGCTGGTAATTTTTTCATTGCTTGCTGGTTGATCGAAAGGCGTAAGGACACCACCATTGTTTGGCCTAGTGTTCCACGTGAGATTCTACCTCTGAGAAGGTCTCCTTTCTGCATTTTGATTGGCATTTTTCCCCTATCATAATTCTATCTAGAGGAAGTGCCTACTTCTCGATTATCCCTACTGTCCCTATTGTCTCGGTTGTCCCTATTGAGATTGGCCTGGAAGTTATGCTGGGAGGCTTGCAACTAGTTATTCTTGTTCTTTAGGTGCATCATTTTTGTGGATATTTGCTTTATCATCTTAGTCAGTTCCTCTAACTTGTCTTTCTCAGTCACACTTCTATGTGACGGTGCCGAATTTTGGGGAAAAGTCAGCAAGGTTACTGGCTGATTTTGATAGGTTGGAGGAAACTCCGGTCTTGATAGGTACAATGGTGCTTGGGGCTGCTGGGGATATGTCTGCTATTGTGGAGCAGCCTGAGAATAGTTATACTGCTGCTGGGGCTGCAAATAGGAAGGCGCAGGGGGCACATAGTTCAATGGCTGTCCTAGATGTGGTACCATAGGCAATTGAGGTACTTGGTTTATAAGAGGGGTTTGGTGAGCAAATGCCTGATTAAGCCCCTGAATCTGTACTGGGTGGGCTACCGGCCCCAAAGAGGGCAGCAGGCCAGAAATATTCTGCCCCAAGTCTGCACTAGTGACAATGGCTTCTGCATAGGTAGTTCCCAGGGTAGTGAGCGGTGGGAACATCCTTTTTACCAAGGCCAACGTGAGGTTGTCCAGTGCCGCATAATAGACTGGGAGAGCCGTCGAGTCATTATGGAGGTACAGTTCCTGAAGCCTTGTGTAGGCCAGCTGGAAGCGGTCATTGAAAGAGCCAATAGGTTCATTGACTTCCCTCCTAACAGACATGAACTACTAGTAAAGCTCTAAAGGGCTGATGGAGATCTTGTATTTCTGTAGGAAGATATTCTTCATCAAATTCCATGAGGTAATACATGCCCTCGGCAGATTGATGTACTAATAGAAGGCCTCTTCCCCCAAGGAATGCAGAAAAAGGCAGCATGCAATGTCCTCATGGTCAACTTGCATTTCAGTGATCGTTGTCTCAAATATTTTGATATGCTCCTCAGCTGTTCATTGTAGGTCATCTGAATGAAACTTTGAACAAAAGCCCTCCAGATTCTTGGGCATATCATTGTAGGCAGCGAAATGTATCGGCGAATGGTTATGTGCTAACCAAGCCATGGAGGGTGGTGGAGGTGGTGTCTGATGTTGGAAAATGACAATTTGAGGCTGTATTTGCAATACAATAGCAATCTGATATTGCACTTGAGCTGCGGCTGACTGGACTGTACCCTGGGCTGGAAGGGCCGGAAGAGGAGAAATCCCCTGGCTATCAAAGATAGGAGGTGCAAATGCAGTTTGAGATGGTTGGGTGGGAGACGAAGGCCAACCAAATGAAGGTGAGGGTGAGATGGAGGTAGATGGAATGGAGGAAGAGGAAGTGGTCACGCTACTTCCTTGAGCTCGCCTTACCCTTGTAGGAGACTGCAATTCTTCAAATTCTCCCTTGTCTGGCGTTGACCATAGAACTCTTTGAAATCTTTCCAGGGAGAATGATTTGATTCGATCCAGCTTCACTTTATCCCTTAACTTGATATTTCCACTATTTCCCTCCTACCGCTAGTTTTGTTGATGGTGTTTTTATGCACTTCTCAACATAGGTAGTGCGTAGGTGCACTACCTCTCTTGAAAGATAATCTTCCACAATCAAATTGCAGAACACTATCCCAAGATCTCTCAGATGTCAGGTCATGACAGTGCTCAGATACCTCAGTAGTTTGATGTGATTTGTTGGAATCACAAGGCAGTTTTACATAGGAAGTACAAAGCGTGGATACAAAGCATGGAAGTTGGATCTTGAAATGGAGTTCTTGGGATAAAAGTTGTTATGCATTGGATGTAGGTTCAAACAACAATCTTGGACTCCATTTAGTTGTTGGATTTGGCTTTACAATGTGCAATGAACCTTAACATAGGTCAGTCAATAAAAAAAAGGAAAAAAGACAAGGGAGAGGAAAAGTTCCTAAGTCTGCAACTAGCTATGAATAGTGCCAATGGAGTTCCTGCAATGGACAATTTCTTAAAACAATATCCCACTTAACCTGGGATTTCATAGTATCATGGAAATTGTGCTATCTTCTAAGGTCTGCAAATATTTTATCCTTCATCCACCACATACATGCATGAATCAAAGGTAAATGTTTGGAGTAGCTTTGAAATCAAGTCCAGGCTAACTTTGCACGGCTATCTACCATCAGGAAACATCAAAAAGTATGGACAAAGAAATCATCAACATGGCAGGAATTTTCATAATCACCCAATAGCATTCCTAAGATCTATCCAAAGAAATAAGATAACTAACTAAACATCAATAAAATATAAGTCAAACATCTAACATTGTAGATTGAATCAAGTAACATGGGAGAAACCAAGAAAATACACCAAGTCAATGCCTTTTCCTTATAAATTTCTGCAGCATGTCTTTACAAAAACTCAACTCTCTCTTTACAAATGAGAGGGGAGCCCTATTTATAGTTTTCCAAAAGTCAAATGAATGGCCAAGATTCATTCTTATTGTGTGGCCAAGATTCATTACAAAATAGGGTTTCACCTACCCCCAAATAGATCACAATTTAAAAATTATATTTTTGTCTCTTCCCTATTTCATCTTCTTGCTGATGGCACTGTAGCTCTTTTGTCATTTAGTAGAATGTTGTTTTGCTGTAGCTACTCTTCAGAAAGTTCTTCATCTTTGGCAAGGTTGTCTTCATGTCCCTTGGAGGCTGTATATTCGATGAACTTGAGGACGACCTCCTGGAGTTTTTCTATTTCGATGACTTTGCATCGCAGTGCCTAGTTGCTCCACTCCTTTGCATTTTCTTCCAGCCTTTTCCAATATTCATCATATTTTGAGCCTTGGTCTCTAAAAAACTCTAATTGGTCGAAGGCACGAACAACAAAACTTACGAATTCTGTTGTGATTTCTTCAGCCATCCCATCCTTCATCTTTTCCTAGAAGTAGGGTTTTATCTTCTCTGGATCCATTTGCATAGTGGACATATAATAATCTATCATCAGCTTAAGATATCAGACACATTCCATTTGGATTTCCTTGATCCACTCAATATCAGGATCCACCGTGCTGAAGATTTGCTCCAACCTCTTCTGCCAGTTGTAAAAGTCTCAGTGCCATATATCCATCAGCCAGTGATCTTCTTTCTTCAATGTGAGCTTCTTCTCCCACGTGGCTTCAAGCAATTGAAGGATAGCTTCAATCCTTGGGAAGGTGGAGTCGTAGGTCACAGAGAAGTTGGTGCAAAGTTTCTTTGTGCTTTCTAGAGACTGCATCAGGTCCAAGAACTTGTTGGCTGTTCATATAGCCCGACTAATTCCCATGTTTTCGACGTATAAGACTTGTCGGAGCCAGTCCTCTATGGTCTTCTCCAAGTTCTTTCTTCTCTCCATTTTGTCGATCTACTCTTTGGAAAGCAAATGAGGTGCGGTCATGGATGTAGTAGGCAAGTCATTTACTAAAGACCATTGTTATATATAATCCGTTAATGCTGCAACCTATGCCTTGAGCTCATCCTTTGAGATTTTATCCTGCTTTATCAGGTGCACCACTGTAGTCACTGACTCCTCAAGGTGCTCGACCTTCTGCTCTCTAGTTGTAGTTCCCAAGTCAATGGTAGAGATTTTATAACTCACCCCTGCTTGGCCAATCATGGGCATTGCAATTTGTGTTTCTCAAGAGCCAGAAGCATCCATCGTTACTTTGGATCTGACCTTGGGCTTCTTCTCTTTCTTTGTTGTAATCTGGGTTCGAGCCAAGATGGCCTCTAGCCTCGCCCTTGGGTCCTTCAGCATAGGGGTCTTTCTTTCAATCTACTTCTCTAACAATTCGGGCACAACAGATTTCCCCTTGGGCGAATCATGGCCACCCTCTCCCTTCTCGGTCAATGCCAAGATTTCTGCTTCCATTTCTTTTGGAGATTCTCCTTTCTACTTGGAAGCATTCTACTCCTCTTCGTCGGAGTCATGGATGAATACGAGGCATTTGACAGGCAGCCCGGTGGATGGTTGTCGAAAGGGACTTCCTTCTCTTGCTGTTTCTTCTTCCTTCTTTTCCTCAGTACCCTTAGCCTCAGGGCTTTTGACAACATGGGTTTCAGCTTAAGTCAAATCCTTTATCTGCTATTCTTCTAGTGGCTTCCCCTTTTCATCATGGGGTGATCTTTCTGTTTCTATCCCACTGTCCTTTAGTTGTTGCGCCATTTCTTCTTCAAGGTCATCATCAAATGTCTCAATGATTACCTTAGCACCAGAGCCTTCCTCCTCTTCCCCACTCTCAGAAGAGCCCGTCTCCTCCTTCTAATAAAGCACTCTATCGATGGTTCAATGTTCGTACTCTGGGTGCTCATGGTACTCATCAACCTCCTCCTCAACAGGCTTCGAGGCCTCCTACTCTTGTTCCTCCAACTCCTTTGAGATTAGCATTGTGGCCTCCATAGTTGGTTGCCTTGTCGGCGGTTGTGAAGGTTGAGCAGTTGCAAGGACTTACGCAAGGGATGCTTGGAGAGTTGGATCCATCAAGATCTAGGAGAGCTGAGGGGGAAGGTTTTGCATATGCCTTGTAAGAGCCTCGAGCATAGTGGCAGCGAGAATAGGTGACGTTATGGTTGCTAGAGGGAGTGATGTGATTGCCGACATGGGAATAGAAGAAGGGGGAGTGGTAATGCCAGAAGAGGAGTCAATTAGTATTATCAACTCGACCGAAGGTGAAGGGACAAGATGGATAGAAATTTCCACTGCCAGCGAAGACACGGCGACCATAGCTAGGGAAGTGGGCGATGCAATAGGAGGGGCAGGGAGAGCTAAGGGAGGCTGCAATTCTTCTGCAACTTCTGCTTCTTTCTCTTTGGTCGAAGGCTGTTTCGCAACACTCCCTGCTAGTTTGAGTCTTTTGGGAGGTGAACTTCCCACTTCTTTCTTTGCAGAGGCCTTGGGGTCTAGGGACTGCTCGGCCTCTATTTCCTTTCTTTTCCTGAGCCCAATGACCAGAGGAGACTTGGAGGTCCCACTAGTTGACGTGGTGGCAGCAACATCCTCAGTGGCACTTGGCTCGCTTTTGAGCCCCTCATAGTGCAGGACTACTCCTTGTCCCTTCAAATGAGCCACCTACCCATCGATCCACTCCTTGGTATGAGTTAAGATCGGCTGGGTTATGGTGTCCACGTCATCGACCTCCTATTCATCCTAGCTGATTGATGGTATTGGTAGGTTGGCAACCACAGGGTACCTCAGATGCATGATAGTGGATTCATCCTCCTTGACTTGGTTTGGTACCGGAAATGGTTACACCCTTCTTAAGAACTGCATAGTCATTCACATGTAGTGCCTTGCGTGAACTTCTTTGTCATCTTGGCAGTCGGCCCATAAATCCTTAATGTGATGGAGATGGGCATATGCTGGCCCCAACACCTTTCTGACATGGCCATGCGGGTCCATCCACGGGCGAGCAGTGTGTAGGTAGAAGTATTATTCCTTTAGCTCCTTCTTATAGTTACTCGCACATTAGGAAGTCTATAATCGGTACATGCCCTGGCCAAGGGTCATGGGGTAGGAGATCCCTGCTATGTGCTTGTTGCTGAAGATTTCCTGTAGGTGTTGGAGCTACTGAGAAAGCTCCAGGAGGATGATTCTGTCGTTGGGGTATCGACATAGCCTATTTGGCCTTTCGGTGAAGCCCTGGGCATAGATGTATGTAAACTTTGGGTATTGGATATATAGGGAGGCATACTACTTCAAGAGTGCCCTAGCACTGTGGGAGACCCTCCTCTCAAAGTCTCCAGCAATCAACCTACTGATGTGGCCAATGAAGGCGTCGTTTACCCTACAGTAATCTCTTTTGAAGTTGTGGTATTGGAGCTGCGGATATTTGTCATAGGCTTTGAGTCCTCGCTTCTACCCCTGATCGGGTGCCACAAACAACTTGTTGTATTGTCTTTAATCTGCCAAGGAATATATAAGGTAGGAGGTCATGTAAAATTTGGAGCTCTTTTTCACATTAACAAACTACTCATGGAAGTAGTTGCTTATGATTCCTCCCTAGTAGAATGAAACATTTGTTGTGATGTCCTCATTGCCATGCAGGATTTGCTCAATGAAGTATGCCATCCACTCCTGAAAGTAGGCGGCCATAGGAAGACCCATGACCCTGCTCAACAAGGTCACCAAGTCGTGGTAATCCTCGTGGAAATTGCTACGGAAGAGTTCTTGAGGAACCTTCGTAGCACTACCCCATCTTTCCTTAAGCCAATGTAGGTTTATCGACTTCTTACATCCTGTCGGATTATCATCCCACGCTGCGTGACATTCTTCTAATGTGGGGACCTCCATTTGTTGGAATGTAGGAATGTGGAAGGTTTTGGTGATCCCCTCTGGTGACATGTCTGCGAGAATGTTTCCCTTCTTATCAATAATTGATCTGGTATCAGTTTGGTACGCTTCTCAGCAAGCCATGACCAATTCGGGCACCACGAGAGATGGAGGGAAACCAGTAGCCTTAGCTATTCCACTCTTCTTTATCAATTTGGCATTCTTTGTTGTTGGGTTAACCCTGACTCTCTGCGTGAATTCATCAATATCCACCTGCCCAATGTTGGTGTCTGTGATTTCCTTCTAGTCTGTAGTGACCTTTGAGTGGAGCGGCTTGCCCTGGAATTAGTACTTCATCTGGTGTTTGTCTTCTTTCCCTTGAGGGGTCCTTCCTGATTTCTTACCCTTGTCCCCTTCGGTGGATGCCCCTAAAGTTCTTGCACCTGATTCCATATATTTTGCAAGCAAGGGAAAATTTAGCAAAATGGGTCATGAAAGCATTTATGTTAGTCCACATCTTGAAAACAATATTCATTCCAAATAATCAATCAAACATATCATGAACTTTCATATCTAGATGCTATTGATCTTTTTAATTAAGGGCATTTGGACAATCTGGGCCTGGAGGGCCAGACTTCCATAGCAGGAATGCTGTTTGGAAGGGAAAACATGGCGGAAGGCCCCAAGAGACATCTTTGGTCACATTTTAATATTTCAAGAGGTTCACGATAAAGAGGACCAAAATCCAGCACGTGGGTCGAAGTTGATTCCAAATTTAGGTTCATTAGGATCGATTTAGGAGAGTTCAAAACTCTAATGCCGGAAAGCTATCAGGGGATAGCATTTTGGAGTGGCAGACAGCAGACAGAAATTCAGAGACAGAACTCTGAGGTCTTGGGCCCGGCGGGCCAAAGGGCAGCCATTGTTAAGTCATTTCACTTTCGAGGGTTCGGGCTGGCGACATCGGGAAGGTGCTCGAACTTCGTCATTTCAGACTGCAATCATCTGATGGAAGTCCAGGAAGGGAAGTCTAGCGACAAGGGCTCGGCGCTATGAGTTTTTTCTTTGAGTTCAACGGTAGTCGGCAACATGGAGTTCAGAGGTTGGGACGATGAGAAGGGTTTTCTATAAGAAACGGCGGGCGGGGACAGGAGTCCCGGGTCACGGGGACCGGCGAGCAGAAAGCCAACACTAGTGGTTCATGAGGAAGCTAGCAGGAGATGGATCAGCGAAATCTCCCCGTCGGTGGGGGAAAGGAAGACTTCCCAGAATGGAAGTGCAGACACTGGTGCCCGAGAGGTCTAGGGGATGGAGCTCTGTCAATGCAAAAAGTAAGCCAACAACGGGGAAGTAGGTGGGATCCGGAGGTCGAACGACATCAATGAGTTTGCCGTGAGGTCGGTGGAAAACAAGGTAAGGACACCCAATGGCCAGAGCCTAGAGACCAAAGGGATGCTGTGAGTTAAAATCACTAGAACACAAAAGCAAACAGGAATGCAGAGCTCGGTGATCGAGATGCCAGACGAATTTCACTATGGAGGATGGCAAAACAACCCGGGAACCCCGAAGGTAGAACATCAGGTTCCTGAGCCCGAGAGGCCTGACAGACACTTGTTCAGTTTCGATGTTTCACGGTGAGGAGACGGTCGGGACCCAGCAGTCGGGTGGCAGGTGGGAGTTTGCAGTTTCAAACGACGATATTTGAGCAGAATTCCATGACAAGAAGCCCAACGGGCTGGGCCCGGAGGGAAGAATCACCGCCGGTAGGATTGTTCGAAGGTTGGTAATTAGACGGCGAAGGCGGGTCTCGGGCCTAAGGCGGATGTTTTCCCTGCACGAAGAACAACCACGGCAGGGAGAAACTCCGGATTGGCGAGGAGGGCATTTCTAGAGGTTTGTTGATTTTCTAACATGTGGGTTTGGTGCGCAATTTTATGTTCTATCATTTTATGCCCTCCTAATAATTGTTGGTTCATTTAAATATCTTGATATCATGAAACGAAGCTCAGGAAGGGTAGACGGATGGCCTACCTCAAACACACTATGTGGGGAGATGTGGGATCCACCTATGGTCGATGAAATGATGTTGAGGGTGATGATCATGACGATGCCAAAGATGGTGGGCTCCAAATAGTAATTTGTCTAATTTGCTGCAATCCTATGAGATGAAAATGACCGGCTGGGTTGGGCATTTTATAACCCTAACCGCCATGAATGCACTCATTTAATGCAAGTACGGTCAGAAAAAGTTGGTGGATTCAAAAATATCCCTGACAGCAGGGGTAACACTGGGGCCCGACGGCCGAGGAGGCACAAGACAATGGTGGTTTGAAGTTTTTATGTTGGTTGATCAGCGGCGATGGGAAGCGGGTTGGGGCCCGGAGGGCGGGATGCCGCCAAGGATTTTCCGTGATGGACGGTGGAACCATCACAGAATTCTGAACATGAAATTTTTTAATGTTCAGGCCCAGAATTCCACATAGCAGATAGGTATCCCCACATATGTCAGT